>CAOKZL010002263.1:0-218237 GCA_948472985.1 Iguana delicatissima
TTATTGGGTAGGCTGTGCACATCAGCTGAGCAGTATTTTTTTTTAACATAAACTGGATTCCAAGGGAAAATCCACAGTTTATTTAAAAAAAGAAAAGAAATCAGAGAAAGGAGTCAATCCCAGGCAAATCTATCCACAACAACTTTTAAAATATTTACTCTGATCCAGAATGCCCCTTCTAAATGCATATAGCATCCTGTGTATCTTTCTTTTTAACTATAGCAATATTGTTATATTCATTCATTCTGACAATTATCGATTCATCTTTCATGCCGCAACTCTCTCAGTCATTTTGAGCAATTTTTTCATCATTCAATGATCCACTTTAACTTTTCTTTAACAAGTTTAATTATGAAAGACTGAGTGCATGACTACATGAGGATGCCTACCCACCGGTGTCTTCACCAGAAGCTCTTTTAAACACTCCACCATTGCTAGTTATTCATCTAGATGGAACCAGAGAGTGGGCTTTATTGCTAGTACAGTATGCCTTCTCCTTCTTTCAAGGCTTCCCACTGTGTTCCTTTTTTAAGAAAGCATTTGTGTTATATGTGTTTTCATTTCCTTTCATTAATTGTTTTTCATTCGTTGGAAGCTGTTTCAAATCAAATTGGTCATACTAGTTACGTTTACTCTCAGCTTTTTTTCTGCTGTCTTCCAATGCATAGTTATTTATTGCTATATTATTTTAAAGATAGTATTGTAAGTCACCTTGAGCTATGCAGGACAAAGACTTTGACTATATCATATGTGTCATTATATATTTTTAGGGAGTGGTACATAGGGATGTCTGTCATGGCCTTTTCTTGCTCTGCTTGGTTAGTTACCCTCTAGCATACAATGCAGGCTTCTCAAGCGGCCGGAAAGGATGAGGTAAAAAAGACGTAAACAGATGGTTAGGAGGCAGTGGGTCCCACTGGGATACTATAAGCCATCTATCAGGTAAAATAGCCTGGATGGATGGATGGATGGATGGATAGAGGTGCAAGGGTCAAAAGGTGCAGGTCAAGGACTCCCCCTATTGCTCCAGTGTAGAAGAACATATGAACAGCCCTGCTGGATCAGACCAAAGCCCTCTCTAGTTACCATTTTGTTTCTCCTACACAGGTGGGCAGTGGTATCCAGAGGCATGATTTTTCTGATCTTACAAGTAGGAGACAGTCTTCGCAGCTAGTAGTAGCCACTCATATCCTACATGAATTTGATTAATCCTCTTTTAAAGGCTGCTGCAACATCTTGTAATAGCACATTTGTATCTGTTCAGGTATAGCTTGGTGAGTGTACATTTTCTATTGTGGGTTATATCCCATGTTAGAATTAGAAGGGAAAATGCATGTAATAGCTTCCTTCTTGGGATCTCCTTCTAGATCCTGTGCTAGGAGTGTGTCATGTGTGTGATGAACCTGATTTTTATCTTCTGCTATAGTAGAAAAATTAGGACACTGGTCTGTAGATCATGTGTGATCAAATTATTGTATTATATGATTAAATCTTAAGATCTGATGTGCCGGCAAAAATACTGCAGGGAAAACGCAACATACTTAAAGCTTCATCAGAGACATTTCACCACTCATATTCTAATGCCTGAACTGACAGTGTAATATTCTAATGCTGGTGATGACATAGTTTATTGTTAGGAATATTACTACATAGTCTTCCAGTGATCACACTTGTATAAACGTAAACATGCTGTTCACCACTAAGACAGAGGCATTTCCTGACAGGAATATTTAAACCTAATAAACACCCTGTTTGTTATCAACTCCCATTGACTGAAGTGTTTCTAATGTATGATCAATGTCAGTGGTGGCTTGTGCCCATTGATATTGGTGGGGCAGAATGTATGGAGGTTACTTTAGGTCAAGGATAGGAACGGAGAAGTGCTCCAGAAGGAACTGGCTGTGCTGGATGGAGCTGGTGGGATTTGCAGCCCAACATCTCATTTCCATTGGTGCTATAGACAGAGCCAAACAGAGTCCCATTTGTATGGAAATAACAAGCAGGGGTGTGCGCATTACATATAAGAGGAGAGAAATAGAGAATTGCTGTATTTGCTGGCTATAAGACTCACTTCCCCCTCCCAAAAAAAATACAGTTTGAAAATGGGGTGCATCTTACATGCTGGTATGTCTTATATGCCAGCAAATAGTATTTGCTGGCATACAAATGAGGTGTGTCTTATACACTGGTGCGTTTTATACACTGGCAAATACGGTAGCACTTGGGTAGAAGACTACCAATGAATATCAGCTGCTGTAGACTATATTTCAGAGGAACAAACTGGCAAAACCATCTCTGAGTATGCCTTTCCTAAGAAAACCCTACGATATTCATGGTGTTGCCATAAGCTGATACATGACTTGAAGGTACGTACAGACACAGGATTTATCTGCAGGTGAGGCACCCAGAAAGATTACCACAGTCTATATACATTGACTCAGAAATAAGTTGTCCATTCAGGATGAAGTTGCCTCTAAGTAATTATGATGAAAACTGCAATCCCAGGCTTCTAAAAGTAGTTTTGTAGTAATAAACTATGTAGCAGGAAGCGCTATGGTTACCAGCTTGATGGCTATTTAATCCTACAATTGCATAATAATGCTTTGTTAGTATAAATCTCCTTTGCAAAGTAAGTAGTTACAGAAAGGCATTAAGGATAGGGCCAAAATGACCTTTCCTTATGTTTCTATCATTACTGAGGTATGATACCAAAGGGCCCTTTTCAAGCCTAAATATATGACATGATACCCTGAAAAGATGAATATGAGTTTCATACATTTTCTACTTGTTTTCAGGGAGAAAGGTGAAAAAAAAATCTGTCTAAAAAGTTTAAACACATAAGAGCACTGTTAACACTATGTAGCCTTATCAGGCAATACAGAAACACCATAGACTCTGCAAATGTTCCTAATACAATATATACAAAATGTAATAATGTTGTCATTGGAACTCTTCATTGCCAGATTTCACAGACTGGATTGTCTGTACTCTTGCGTGGGAAAACTTGGTCAAAAGAAACAAAAAGGCCTTTGTTGACTACTTCCATTCTTTGACTCACTGTAGGGCTTTTGGTTTCTCCACTTGTTACTATCTTTTAGCATAAAAGTTTCTTTTAATTAAAGAAGTCTACACATTATATTCTTCTGTAAACAGTTTTCTGTTTCTTCCCATGCAATCAGCTCTGTGGGAATTGCTAGAAACAAATTTGTATCAGATAACCTGTAAACATGTATAAAGAAACTGGGAATGAAGAGAGAAGGTTTGCGCATGTGTGAATGTGAGCGAAAAGTGTGTGAAAATCTACAACCAAATTTTAGTTGAAAGGGAATCCTATTAAAGTGCCTGGAACTTATTCTACAGGAATCTTTTAGAGAACTGTAATCATAATTTACTATATGGTATCAGATTTTCATACAATCAGTTTTTTATTTGCAAGGGAAGTATCCATTCTAAATTTAAGAAACTGTGTAGCTTGCCCTAGTTTGCTTATAAATCTATCATAATGCAAAAACTATTTTAACCCTAAAAGAGGTGTTAAACTGCTGCGTAGTTCAAGTTTGTGACACAAATACATTAAATTTAAAATACAGATGAAGAACGAAACTGACGTAACTACATACTGCTTCTCTTAAAAGTAATGGGAAGAATCCTGTTCACTTCAGTAGAAAGAGAATACAGCTTTTGTTACATGGAATAGGAAGAGAACATAGTTTAATAATAATAAATAAGCAATTGTGCAGTCCTAGCAGACCTTCAGGCAAATTCTGAAAGGACTGTCATTTATTTGATTCCATGACATCATCACATACAAAAAACATGCTTTGAACACATAAAGCTACAAAACTTTGATCCAAAGCTTTAAAGGATTTTTTTTTTAATTTATTTTAAATATGACATTTCAGGTAACCATTTACTTCAAAAGTAATATATTCTTCCCAGCATAACTCTATCAAAACAACAACAAAAACAACACAGCAGCAAGAAATATAGTAATAATAATAATAAAAAATACCCACAACCTAGAACGATGCTGAATATAGCTTATTATACACTACTGAATACTTTATGTTGTCACTAGCATTGCTACTGAAATTTTCCAATGAATCTGCTCCCCATTTGTATGCCTATATGCCTCAAGTTGCCTATCGACTTATGGCGACCCCATGAATTTCATAGGGTTTCCTTAGGCAAAGAATATTCAGGAGTGGTTTTGCAAGTTCCCTTCTCTGAAATGCAGCCTATAGTGCCTTGTATTCATTGGCAGTCTCATATCCAAGTACTACCATGGTTGACCCTTTAGAGATCAGATGGGATCTGATGCCTTCAGAGTATTTATGCATTCCCTACACTACTCCAAACCTTCAACTACTCAGTATCTAATTTGTCAGTGTGAGTTTTGATGCTAGGGAAGAGAAAGCATTGTGTATTTTTAAGCTCCTGTAAACTATTCTTAATAATGGTATGACAGTTGTCATACTGAATGAGAAATTTCTATGTTTTTGCCTCTATTGTTTTAAATATATAATACCACTGATTTGCCCAACAGTATACTGGGAAGGAATAGATATATCTCTGCCCCAAGGAGCTTACAATCTAAAATACAATAGGGGAACAACCAAAGGGGAGAGAAGCGCAAGCAGTAGTCAGTGAGAAACAGTGGCCAAGATGCTTGCATTGCAGAATTACCACTATGCTGAGCCATTTACCACCACCACCACCTACCATAGACCTGCTGAAGCCCTCCTCACAGCCCTTTGTGTTTGGAGGGGAGCAGTGGGATTGCAGAACCATGACTGCAGAACCCTGTGGCCAGATGTGAAGCAGTTACATCATCTACTGGGATCTCCCCAGGTCCTCCACTGGTGTTAGTGGCTGATGTAATTAGCCAGGTGGATGAGATGAGGAATAGGACCTGCAGTCCAGCAACTTCTGAAGGATCACTTTTGCCAATTCTGCACTAATATCATTGGGCTAGCAGAACAAGAGACCGTAGAGCTGGGTGGGGTGGTAGAGATTTGCCTCTACAACCCTCTGCAGACCAAATGACGTCTGGAATAGCCCACATTTTGATTCCAGAAGACAGGGACACAAAACCAACACCACCTGGTTCTTGGCTGAAGGGCTTTGGCCCGGGAGCTGTATACAAGTTTTCCCTAGCCACCTGGAGAGAACCAGGCCTGTGATGGTCCCTAGCTTGCAGTCTCTAGGAAGCAGCATGAAAGACTGGACCTTCAAGGAACAGTCACCTCATTTTTTCACTTGCTTGCCAGAGTTCTTTCCCTAGGAGACACATTCAGTCCTTTCAACATGCAATTTCTGAGCCATTGCCAGGACTCAGTTGTCCAGGAACGGCTCACCATATCTTACCCATCCCCCCATAGATATCTTATACTTCCTAAAACCCAATGCTTGGTATCAGTACATGGCTCTCATGCAGGAGAACTAGAGGGTAGGACATCTAGTGGGAAGCTAGATTACTAACAGGTGTTAAGGAGGGGGTGAAGGCAGCAGCTGGCAGCACATCAGGGAGTCTGATTAGGGGAACTAGGTTG
This sequence comes from Iguana delicatissima, assembly GCA_948472985.1. Classification (NCBI taxonomy): domain Eukaryota; kingdom Metazoa; phylum Chordata; class Lepidosauria; order Squamata; family Iguanidae; genus Iguana; species Iguana delicatissima. The sequence goes on from CAOKZL010002263.1 coordinate 5,553, forward strand.
GTTCTGGGGAGGCCAACATCAGCATTTTGCAAGGAGGGCCCCATTCAAGTCTGCTGCAAGGCCAGTCTTGGTGGAGATTCATTCCAGGGGACCAAATTTCCTGCATCCTTCCTTCTTTCTTTCATACACTAAAAGTCCTTCCTCCCCACCATCACCACCACCACCACTACCACAAAAACAAAAAACAAACAAAAAACAAAACAAAACAAAAAAAGAGAGTGAGAGTAAAAATAGCTAGTATGATTTAAAACAGCTTCCAACAAATAAAAAACATTTATGAAAGGAAATGAAAACAGTTATGCCTAAAATGCTACTCTAAAAAGGAATGTAGCAGAAATGCACTAAAGAAAGGCAAGGCACAGCTCCTGTGGGGTGGAGATTGATGGCATGTGCTCTACTGGGACAAACTGACAGAAATATATACCTGTGGCATTCCTTGGTGGAAGGGAAGGCAAAATGAGGGCAATATCCCCCCCTTAAAAATTTTACAATCTCCCATAATTTTTTCCCCTTCATTACCCAAATTTCTAGCATTGCATAGAATGAGATATTGAAAATCATTCACACTTTGTCGTTGCTATGTGCCTTCAGGTTGTTGACAACTTATGGAGACCCTAATGCAAACCTTCATTGGGTTTTCTGGGGCTGAGAATGTGTGATATGCCCAAGGTCAACCAGTGGGTTTCCATGGTGAGCAGGGAATCAAATCTTGATCTTCAGGGTCATAGTTGAAGGCTCTAACTCTTAGATTAGCTATATTCACATTTCCCTCGGTAACTTTTCCTGCCCCTTTTCTTTGCATATGCCTACCCCAGTTAATGAAGTAGATGTATACCTGGGCATTACTTCTTTTAGCGGAAAATTTGTACCGAGGCACAACTAACACAGAAAGAGTAAGGACAGGTTCCTACACCACAGAAAAGAAGAACAGTTTAACATGCTTCAGCAAACTTTATTCAAAACCAATATACGCCTATGAAATGAAGCAATCAGGTAAGGTAAGCCTCACATAAACAAACATAAACATAAATATTCTGGAGGCCACTTTAAGGTTTCTTCCAAAATGCATGCACAGATTATCTGTTTTCTTTCACTACCCTCCACTTTCCCTATGATTTCTATTTTGGTTACCAAACCTATACAGGCATACCTCAGTTAACAAAGCTCCTTTTCACAAAGTCTTTTTAAACACCTGCCGGGCCTGTTTCCTTCTCATCCTTTTAAATAGCATCTACACTGGGGAGAATGGTGAAGGACAGCTGGGGAAATACAAGACTTTCGGTCAGACTGCAGCAGCCTGTTGGTAGTAAACAATGCAAAGTAGCTTGAGCTGGGAAACATGAAGATTCTAGCTGATCCTACTGTTGCTGTGCCTAACTGCAACAGGCAAGGTAAACAGCTGGTAACTCTAGAATCTCTCACTAAGCATCTGTGGACAGCAAAACAAAGGAAAATCAGATAACCGGGTTCAAAAACCACTGACCTATATGTCTGCAATCCAAATGGAAATCATAAGAAATGTAGAGGCTTGTTGTTGTTATTTGCTGTCAGGTCAGTCTTGACTTACAGCTACCCTATGGATGAGAGACTTCCAAGTCCCTTTATCGTCAACCCCCCTGTTCAGGTCTTGCAAATTCAGATATCTTCCTTGACTGAACCTATCTGTAATGCAGCCTTCCTTTTTTCCTATTGCCAAAGTGGAGGTTGTTGAAAGAAAAAGTGACCCCTATTTTGGAAGAAGCCTTTATGTAGACTTTAGAAGGTTCAAAATGTTTACTTATATAAGGCTTACCTCCTTGATTGTTTCATTTCACATATGAATATTGTTAATTTTGGCTATAAAGTTTGCTGAAACATGTTTGATTGCTCTTTTTTATGTTGTAGGAGCCCATCTGGTTCTTTCCATTTTAATTCTGCCTCCAGTATCAAATTTTCTGTTAGATAAGCAATGCCCAGGAATATGTCTACTTCATTAGCTAAGGTATACTGGCGAGGCAGGCTTATATGCTCTCCCCTTTTTGCTGTTCCTGCATGCTCAGTAAGGGATTCCGGAAGCAGCTGCTGTTTCCCTTGCCTGTGACGGACACACATGGCAAGAGTATAATCAGAATATAATCCTGCTCAACTCAGACCTTTATGGCACTCTTTACAGCAGACACACTACTGCAAATCCACATCGGACATCTGTGTTCCTCCAACTCTCCTGCACCATCCTCTGAGTCCTCATGCTGCTAAAAAAATATCCAGCTAGACAGAAGGTAAGGGTGTTAATGGGGGATAGAAAGGCATAAGCAAAAAAAACTTTTGTAAAACAAACTCTTTTTTCCTTTTTGTCTGAGGCTTTGTTAACCTCCCTTTCCAAATGCTCAACTGACTTTTTAAGTAACTGCAACGCCAAAAATTTGAGGCAAATCTCACGGGGGTGGGCAGAATTCTTTATTTGGAGGGCAAAGCCCTTGTCTCCACCTCACTCCACCCCTGTAGCCTCCCTCCTGCTCGGTTGTCAGAGCATAACTAGTACGAAATATTGTCTTGAAAAAGAACACACACGCATTACACAGGGTAGGACTTTTCGCCAGGTTTTCCCTTTTTTTCGGACTTCATCTCCCAGAAGCACTACCCAGCTTAGCCAACGGTGAGGAATTCTGGGATCTGGAGGATTAAAGACTGAGAAACCGCTGGTTTAGGACAGGGCTTTGTTGTCAGGCGCTTTGTTCAAGCCTGTTTCAGAGGCTCGCTGTCGTGAGCTGAGGAGACGGTTCGACTTCCGGCCCGCTCGAGGCCAAGCTCCGCCGCCTTCCCCTCGGCCCGGGCGGAGAAAGGAAGCTGAATGGGGGGAGCGGGAGGAGGAGGAGGAGGAGCAGGAGCAGGGAAGGAGGCCGGCCGGCCCGCCGGCCGGCGTGTCCTCCGCACCATGGTGACGGGCGCTCAGGAAATCGCGTCAGGCCTCGCCCGCCCCTTTTGGTGCGGCGTTCGCCCGGCGAGGGAGTGAGTCGCCTGCGTGCCTTGCTCGGCTGCCCCGCTCCCCCGACGCTCCTCGGCCAGCTCGGCGGCACGCGGCCTCGGGCGGCGGCGGCGGCGGCGGCGGCGGGTGCGCGTCCCTGCAGGCGGCGCGGCTGGCTGGCTGGCTGGCTGGCTGGCTGGCTGGCTGGCTCTCCGGCTCTCCGGGGCGCCCGGCAAGGTCAGAAGGAGCGAGAAGGGTAGGAGTCGCTCCGGGGGAGCGGGAGCAGCCGGAGGCGATGGGAGCGCCTGCCCGGGAATCCCGCCGGTTGCCGGCTCTGCGGGGGTTTGCGCTTGCCTGCCTTTGAGGCGGGGGCTGCTCGGGGCTGGGCGCCTGAGAGAGACGGGTTGGGTCTCGCTGGAGGTCTGCGGGGAACCGGACCGCTTTGGGACGTGCGTGTGGGTGTTTGGGTTTGGGTGAATTCTGATGTAAAGCGTGGAGAAGGTGACAGCCAGCGGCGTCTCCCGTCTCTGTTCATTGCAGTCGGTGATCGAGACGAAAAGGAAATTTAACGATTTGTTCTGGAAAGGGAGGCCACATTTTAATGCTTCCGCGTGAGGCTTCAGAAACAAAAAAACCCGGTTCTCCTGATTCGAACATGGAGTTTTACCGGGGGGGAGGATGACAGATCGAGATGAATTTTTCCCCCGGCTCCCCTATATTTTCAAACCACTTTTCTGCCCGTCTTCTATTACCTCCCCTTCCCGTCCCGCCAAACCATGGAAGGAAGGAAGGAAGGAAGGAATCTCTGCAGATCGTATTTTGGTAGTGCTAGAAGTGAATTTTCTGATGCTCTCTACAAAGGAAAGTTGTTCTGAGAAAAAGAGAAGGATTGAAGAACCATCTTGATTTGGCAAGGACTGTCCCTATTAATCTTCTGTTATCTCAGCTTTTAAAATGTCCCAGTTTCAGTCCCTTTCTCCCACTTTTCCTCTTTGTCCTCAGCAACTTTAGTTGCTGCAAACTAAGGCCATTTCTGCACTACACTGTTACAGTGCTATTATTCCAGTTTCAGCATCCTGTGGAATTCTGGGGTTTGTAGTTTACTGAGAGCAGAGAGCTCTCTGGCTGAGAGGTCTAAATGCCCCCTCCCCAAACTGCAATCCCCAGGACTCCATAGGAGGTTGAAAGTGGAATAATAGCACTATAACAGTGTAGTGCAGAAATGACCTAAGTTCAAAGGGTGGAAGCAGTTTTGCACTCAGTATATTCAGGGGAGGGGAGAGGAGACAGGGGGATGGCATCTTGCCTTTCCCAGTAGGCTCAGGCCAAAGCAAACTGCTGCAGCTTTTCTTAGCTCGTGTGTTCTTCATCCTTAATCACTTTTGCCACCTTGACCACACTCTGATGTTGCTTGTCCTCGTGTGCCCAGTTTTTAACTGTTAAATGTTGGAAAGTATGGAACAGGTGTCTTGCTTGGCCCGTGTGAGTAAGGGATATTAATGATTCACCACACAGTGAATACAGAGATAAAGTATAACAAAAGTGAACATTTTAAAAGTGCATTTGAAGTAGTTATGAAGCTCCGTGAACAGGGGATAGGAAGGGACTTTGAGAGGATCAGTTAAGAGCCTTAACAAAAAGTATCTTCTGCATTCAGAGATGAGAGGAAGCTACTAGGAATGTATGAGAGTGACAGCAAAATGCGTATTTTGCCTGCATTGGAAGCAAAGAAGAAAATCTTGATGGCAGTGGATCATTAGCAGCTAGGGTTGTCCATCTTTTTATGTTTGTGTGTGGGAGAAGCATAATAGTGAATGGAAACAGTTAAAATTTATTCAGAGTAGAAGAAGCAGGCTGAGATGTATTAACATTCAGAATTGATGCTGGAAAAGATCCCAACTTCCTTTTAAATGTAGGCTGCTTTTCTTTCTCCTTTTCTCTTTGGCTCTTCCAGTTGTACGCCACCAGTGTACTTAACTAACTTTGTACGAAAGCGCTTGCCATCGTCCAGCCAACTTGGCTTAGACCGATGCTGTTCCCCTGGTGACTATAGCTTGATTGAAATCCCTTTGGTGATAGCATGCTCCTGTTCAGGGACACTCAACACCTGATACAAGTGTCTGGCAGTTGAACTTTTATTTATAGCAGAGCTTTTGAGCCTCCTGTATATTTTTACACCATGCTGCTTTAAATTAAAGTGATCGAGCTGCATATAATTTGTAAACTGCCTAGAGCAGATCCTGAAAGAGGAATCTGAACCCTCCCAACCAGTCTCTTTCTGTGTCAGAAAAAATTGCGGCCCTCTAGATATTATTGGTCTGTTATTCCATCATCCCTGACCATTGGAGACTCAGATGGAAGGTGCCTTCAGGTAATATCTGGAGGACCACACATTTCCTGCCTCTCATCTAGGTCACTGTAAATTTGCTGTTCTTTAGTAATATGCAGACTAATCCTCATTTTGGGAATAAGTTCTGTTAACTCAATGAGATTTTCTCCCAGGTAAGCATGCATTGGCTTGCAGCTTCAGATGTGCTTGCTTCCATTGACAGGTGGTAACTGTGCCTAAAAAAAGCATGATTTTTGAGATCCAGAGTTGTTCTTGCAATAGTTATAAACTTAATATTTGTATATACAGCAGTTATATGTTTGTGTGTGTATGTGTGTGTGTGTGTGTGTATATATAGAGAGAGAGAGAGGAAAACATATATATTATATAATTTTATGTGTATTTCTTAAGTAAACTGAAAAGAGAGACAAAAATAATTTCAGTAGCTTTGACAGTTAAACACTTGTGTGGAATGAGAACTCAAAAACTTGTGTGTGTGTGTGTGTGTGTGTGTGCGCGTGCGCGTGCATACGTGTGTGAGTGAATGAAGGGAAATTTTAACTGAAAGTTTTGAAAATTTTGTACAGAGAGGATTTATAGAATAAAACTATTTATTTATGGCTGCCTGTCAGGAGTAGAAACCAAAGAAGCTATTTTATACTGAATCAGATCACTGGGCCATCATTACAAGCTAGCATAGTGTAGTGGTTTGAGTGTTGGACTATGACTCTGGAGAACTGGGTTTGAGTCCCCACTCAGCCATGGAAACCCACTGGCAAGTCACACTTTCTCAGCCTCAGAGGAGGACAATGGCAACCACCCTCTGAACAGATTTTGCCAAGAAAATCCTGAGAAAGGTTCTCCTTCGGGTCCCGTAAGTCATAATGTCTTGAAGGCACACAACAACATCAATGCTATTATTGCCAATTCTTAACGAACAGTGGCTCTACAGAGTTTCAGACATTATTTCCTGGCAGTTTCCCATCAAAGTACTAATCAAGCCTGATCTTGCTTACCTTCTAAGATTCAATGAGGTCAGGTATGTTCAGGGTAGTATAATGGAGTAAATATAATCGAACATTCCATAGAAGTAATAATAAAATAAAGTGTCACAACTGCGATGCTTGACTATATAGAACCATCAAAGGATTCTACTTTAATTTGCATCTTGATCTGGCAAATACAAATGTTGATTTTTTTTTTGTTATGTTGGTTACTGATGGCAGTTCTTTTGCATGTAATCAGATTCTCTTGTTTAAATGTAGGCATGTATGTCCCAATTTCTTTCAAATTTTGGAATTATTTTGCATGTTGTTGGCATTCTCAAGTGTAAATAATTCCATCCTTGTACATTTGCAGTAATAACACTGTATAGCCTCTGAATTATGCATTGTAACTATTATACAGTAGGAACACCAACTCCTTTAAATTATAGTTCACTGGATCACAATTCTCATGGGTGTCACAGTTTTAATATTCTTCGATTGTTTTTCAGAGTGAGTGTTTGTTAACATAATCATTAAAAAGTAAGAGTTTTCTTGTTGGTGAACGAAAATGGCATCGTTGCTTTTGAATATTATCATGATTATAAGTCCAGAACGTTTCTTCCTACTGTTTATAGCATATCGGATATGAAGCAGTTATTATTCTTTTTCTTCAGCTGCTAGAACTTCCAGAAGGCTTCAGTCTAAGATTTCCTTTGCATATAGAAGTTGTAGGAAGAGTATATTCTGCACAAACATTTTTTCTTCCATTTTTCTGTGCTGTTGAATCTTTTGATGCTTCAAAATCTGTTCAGGGCTGGGAAAGCTGTGGACAGCATGTCTGGTGCTTGGCCATGGCATCTGGAGCCGATAGGAATTGGTGTCCAACATTTTCTCTTGTACCAAAACTTCCACAGCCCTAATATATGTGAATATTGTGCTGTGACATCCTCCAGTTAAATCTAAATTTGGTCCCTTACAAACAATCGTAACATACAGTACATTGGTTCATCATGTGAAGAGCATTTCTTTGGAAAACAGGTATCCTGGAAGGAGAATGAATGGTGGTTGTTGTTAGTTGTTGTAATTGTTATTACAGGTAATAATAAGAGCCTCTGTTATCTGGAAATCTGCAATCCTCCAAAACCCAAAACTTTTGAAAAGTGAAACCCAGTCTTGTAAGATGCCTGTAGGGAAAATGAGGGAGTTACAGAGGCTCATAAAGAACTGCACATACACATAGTCTCAGGTGAGTTAAGAAGGAAAAAAGGAGCCAAACCAGCTGAGAGATTCTGCAAGCAGCACACATGTGGTCCCCAGTGAACCTCTGTAATTCCCTCATGCTCCCTGTTGGAAGAAGGCAAAAGAAGAAGAAATGACAAGAAAAGCAGACTTTGCATCAAAAGAACATTATATAATGTACAGCAATTATACAATGGTATATATGTATACAACAGTATAAAATTAACAACAGTTTAAATTTATAGTCTAAGGTGTATATGAAACATACATGACAGCATCTGTAAGATATCTTATTATGTATATGCAAATATTCCAAAATCTGAAAAAAAAATCCAAAATACGGAATTCTAGCACCAAGCATTTCTAATAAAAGAGGCTTAACTTGTATTAACTTTCTTATATATTGCCCTTCTTCCATAACTGGGACTTAAGAACGTAACTAAAGAGAACAAATTACTTTGTTAATACGTGGTCTAATTATCATTGTGTTTATTTGGAAGTAACTTCCAGTGAGTATGCATAGAACTGCTCCTTCAAAAAGGCAGCTACAGCAAACTAACAGAAGCAAACAAGGAATATTCAGGAAGAAGAATTCACTGTGTTGTTTGTACTACCCAGTTGCCATAGATATTCCTAGAAGATACTCTCATACTTTTGAATAGTGGTAGAATTCTTCCTTAGCACTGACTTAATTTTCTTTGTTCTAGCTCATGGTATTGAATTTAAATTACATGTCATGGATGACACTGCTTTGTCACTTGGAGCAATAGATGTTTCTTACTCATCATCTTCATCGGAGTGCACCGTCTCAAGATGCAAACATTCCAGTGAAGAATGGGTAAGTAAAATAAGCTGAATTTTTCATTTCCTAAAGTAGCAAGTTGTAGGAAGGCACAGGTATGAGATAAATCAAAGCCCATGCCCCTGCTAATTTAGGGGAGAAAATCAAGAATGAAACATAATGTATTTGTGAAGGAGTTTTCCAAGAATATAGTTTTTCCAGAAGCTCTGCTGATTGAGATTCTCTGTTCATAATGCTGCCAGCCCTCACATTCTGTTGATGTGATTATTTGCAAGTTTGTCCAATCCCTGCTCCTCCCACCTCAAGTGCTTCTTTCTAGGAGAACCTTCCCTTTTGGTGGCTTCAGTGAGGCTTTGCGGCATTTCAAAAACCTGCCTCTGGTCCTCTTCTTTCTCTACCAGCTGCTGGCTGGCCAGCTAAGTGTCCTATCTCAGTCTCCACTCATTACTTACTTCTAGGCAGTAAGCACGGAGTCATAAAGTCCAACACTGTTTCCAAGGCAAGGGAGTGTCCAAGGTCAGTCAGAGCATTCATCAAGGTATCTAGCATGATAGTGGAGAGGAAGGACATCAGCTATATTAGTCTGAAGCCTAGTGCAACTGTGGTTATACATTCTGAGAGAGCAACGGTGGGTCTCTCTTTGCTGTCTCCACTCTGCAAAGCTGGGTACAGGTAGGTGCTCTTCTGTGTCTGAAGAGGCAGGACTCTCTGCTGGAGCTGGCACTGCCCCTTGTTCTGTTTCTAGCACTTCCTGTACAGCAGGTCCTGGCATGCCCCCTGTTTCAGCTTCTGGCATGCCCCATGTTTGAGACTCTGAGTCAGAGTCCATGTTCTGGAAGCAGGGCATGACACTAAGGACAGCTTGCAGCCCAGTTTCTCAGTGCCACAAACCCTCTCCTGATGTCCCCACATACTCAAGGAAGGAGATGGGCAAGAGAGAGGATGATAGGGCGAGCATACCAACGCACCCTCTTTGCCTCTCCTTTCCTGGCCTGGTGTGGACCCTGAGTGCCCACTGTCTCAAACATGTTTCAGCCCTCTTCCCACAGACACATACATTTTGATATTTGCATTTTTTCTGCTTTTTCAAGGGTTTTGTGCTCTTGACTCTAGCAAATGTGGAGAGCTAATTGTACTTTAGTGTCAAACAAGACTAAATTCAAGTATTTAGAAATAAGTTATACATAAAAGATGGTGTGGTACCACACTGAATGTCTCATTTTTATAGGAAGGAGCTTTAAAAACATTTGTGGAAAGTAGAAATATTTCTTGCACTACCTAGAAGTGCAGGTAGAAATCAGAAACAGAAGTTGGAACCAGGCATGTAGAATAATGAGTAGATGTACCTGGGTGGAGCATAAAGATAATCGTGTAGTAGAGGACGCAATGAGGATAGCAGGGTAGGAAAAATTGGATTATGTAGTATTCAAGGTAAGAAGCCGCTTCAACCTGTAATTTGTGAAGATTTAGAGATCTGGACATAGGTGGGAGAAAAAAGGATTACTTTGGCAGCCACTTTGGCTCTTTCTGAACATGAAGACAGATTAGGACAGATGACACAAGAGCCTTTGAAGGAAAACATCTTTTAAAATAGATTGATCGTTGCAGATAATTTTCACCATGGAATTATTGGTAGGATACAAGTAAGACTCCAAAATTGACTTGCAAAATTGCCAGCGGTGGAATAGGAACGTAATTATTATAAATGCTCCAATTCAGTGACTTTTTAGAAAATTGAAGTAAATGTTAGTCACATCTTGTTGTTGCTGGAACTAATTTAGGTTATTAAGTTTCTTCCTGTATTGTGTGTTGTATGTGACATTTTATAGGTTTTTGTTGTTGTTTTCAACTGTTTGTGTATTTGTGCATATTTCTGTGTGGACTGATACAGAGTTTTAATTCCAGGCTGGTATGCTCCAATGATATTGGGCATTCTTGCTTTATGAGGCCAGTTTTTTGCATGTTTGTATATAACTAAGCCTCATGGGAGTTCTATGATACTTCTAATGAGTATACATAAATCTGAAGTGTACACTGGATTGTGTGGTGCTTCATTGGTTTTCCTGACGTTAGACTGGCTATTTCCTTCATGGTACCTTTTCTCAAATGTAAGAAAATACCGCCTTTCTCAATACATCATGAAAGTTTCCTGAGAATTTTGAATACAAAGCTCTATAGCCTGTTTTAAATAAAATTTTATATTTAAAAGCTGAATATTATTTATGGACAAATGATTAGAATGACAAATATTTACAGTGTTGCATTGCTTAAGTATGGAATTGGCTAATTAAAATAGCAGTAATCTTATTATAGTTGACTAACCATTGTATCTTAAGATTCGTATTTTGCAACCATAAGTATGTTTATTCAGAAGTAGGTCTCACTGAACTCCTTGGGGTTTACTTCCGAATATGAGGATGTTCTATTGCAGCCACTCTTCTAAACCTGGAAAATCTTGAAAGCATGCATACTTTCTGTCAGTGGAGTCTGGGGATTTTGGGTGTTTGAAATTTGTGTGTTTTGAAACAGTCAGTTGTAAGGTTGCATCATACTTGATTAAGTAATGCCCTTTGGCATTTTAGAGATTAACATGGCTGTTAAAGCTTAACAAAGCAGTTCTGTGCATGCCTACTCAGAAGTAAGTTCTAGCAAGTTCAAGGCATTTACTGTAAAAGAGTATAAGAGTCCAGTTTATTTCAATGGGAGGGTTCATCATGCATATGAATTTCCTTTGTAATCATTGGGATTCAATGTCTGTTGTTTCACATACAGAGAGTACACAGGAAAGAGATCAAGGCCTTTGATTGATATATGCTATCTTTATTTTATTATTTCTTTTTTTAGGGTGAATGCAATTCTAGACCTACTGTCTTCCGATCAGCTACTTTAAAATGGAAAGAGACACTACTAGGCAGAAATAGGCCGTTTGTGGGACGCTGTTGCTACACATGCACTCCCCAAAGCTGGGTAAATTGCATTATGTTAGTAACAAATTGAAATGTAATTGCCATGTCATATTATTCAAATAGGTGGCTCAGTTTCACAGTTAAGGTAACTGTATACTCGTCTTGTAATGTCTACTCTAATAGTTCACTTTTCAGATTCTGCTTATTAATATAATTTAGTGCTTCATGCTCCTGTGTTAAAGGCATTGTAGTTCATAATTTTCCTGGCTGTTATGAATTTATATGGTTGAAAATGGAAGAAATACTGTTTTCTCACATGTTTCTCTTTTTCCTTCTAGGACAAACTATTTAATCCTAGTATCCCTTCTTTGGGCCTTCGTAATGTCATATATATTAATGAAACACACACACGGTAAATCATTTCTTGGGATACAGTTATTACTGTGGTTTATAATTTAGTCCTATGTGTTGCTCAACAGTGTAAAAAGACCAGTGGAAACTTTACCTTAACCTTGTGGTCTTTCTGCAAGAAGCTTCTGGCTAGCAACCCTAGTCTGACTGGAGGATCTGTAGGTGGCCTCCCCTCAAAGCTCCAAATCTTTCCAATTGGAAAGGCCCAAAGAGGAGGGAATAACACTGTTATTCAGCTGGAAAGGCAGGATTGTTATTGTCCCCAGTGTCTAGCTTTTAGTCCATTTTACCGAAAATGGAAGTCAGGAAATCAAATCAAACGAGTACAATTAAACCGTAAAATAGATTAGTTAAAACACAAGACAAATGAAAAGCACTCTAAACACACCAGTAAGGGGGAGCATTAACCCACCCAGTAAAAAGCTTGTTCTATAGTAGTTTCATTGCTAAATCCTGTTTAAATAAAAAGGCAATTGCCTCTTGGCAGAGGAACAGCAGCGGAATGTGTGTCATCCAATCCCCCTTGGTAGGAAGTTTTAGAGCCAGGCAGTGACTCCCGTGAAAGTCCTTCCTTGTCTTTGAACCAGAATTTTCTCTCAGGGTAGTGGAGCTGTGAGAAGAGCTTTCTCAAATGCTAGGTAGGTTGTTATGAGAGAATATGGTCTTTTAGATCACCAGGCCTCAAGTTAACAGGCCTCTACTGTCTTCATTCTTCCACTACCACTTGTGAAGGGTAAACTGGGAGCCTTGAATGTTCCCCAAAAATCCAACAGTTGATCAAAAAGAGGATGACCATTGCTCTTCATTTGCTTTCTCAACTATAAAACTAAATCAAGTGGTTAGAAGTGGAGACGGAAGTAGACACAGCTGAGCTTCGGCTGAGTGTGCCCAGACTACCTTTGCTCCATGGTGAAAGACAGTGGGGAAGTGAAATGAGCTTCCTGGCTGAAGTGTCAGTTTCCAGTATTTTGGCCTGGAACTCTGGGATGTTAAGGAGTATGGTCCCACTCTTTGATGTCATCCAGCCCTCAAGGGGTTGGGAAGGCACCCCTGGCCTACAGAGTTGGATTTGCTTGCCTCTTAGTGCAGGTAAATTATGCAAGTAGCTAAGAATGGATTTATGAGAGCATGTGGTGTACTCACTGGAGAGTTACAAACACAGGGTGTGAAAATTGTCAGTCTCCTAAATTCTAAGGATCTTAGTAAACAGGAAGTCCTGTTGACTTGAATAGCTAGATAAAGCTTGCTGTCAACAAAAGGAAAAAGGAATCTGCAAATTGTGTCTGGTTGTGGTAGCCAGTTACTGGTTTCTGTTAGTTTGCTGTGCAGTCCTGCCATGCTATAGCAACAGATGCAGGTGTTCATCAAGGCAAACATTGGTTTGATGCATGAATGAAGCAACATGTAAGTAATTCAGCCTTTATCTAGGTTAATGAACACATGTTTTTTTTCAACTTTTCTTTTCTGATACGATACCTTTTGTCAGTTTTCCTTTCACATTTTAAAGCTTTATGTTTTGAAACAGTTTTCTTAATCGAGCTGTAATGTGTAAACTGCATCTCTATTGAATTATTGTTTGTTTATTTATGTGGAGTGTTGCTATTTAAAGTGCTGTTTGTCTAAGTGTTTAAACAAAGCAATAAAAATCACTTCAAAGAGAAACATATCACAACTGAGTCCTTCATCACTCCTTTTTTTATTTGTTTAGTTCCACAAAAATAAACCTTAGAAATGGTCATCAGAACTGAGCACTGTTTCAGTGAGGAGTCAGCAGCTGTGCCCCTCCCAGATGTTGGGTTACAGTTCACTTTTGCTCTAGCCAGTGGTGAGGAGTTGGGGGAGCTGCAGTCCAATAGCATCTAGAGGGCCACTGTCGCCTTGTTTCAGACCCTTAAGTTCAAAATGTGAGTGAGTACTTGAGAGAGAAATCAAGCTCACGACAGATTGGCATTTCCTTCTGTTTGTTTATAGTCTAGAGCATGAGTTCCAGTTAGTGAACAATAATTGGTTCAACCCTCAGGTGATCCTTCAGAGTTACTTTTTAGCTTCCTTTATTTCATTGGCTTCTGACTTTGACCTAATTATCCAGTCATCATTATTATCTCATGTCTTTCTCTGCCCTGAGACTCAAGGCAGCTTACAGAAGTCAAAACAGATATAGCCAAAAGTACATGTGAGCAGAAGTTAAAAATATAACTAAATTCTCAACAGAATTAAAAGGGATTTAAAAGATGATCCTTAAAAAGAAGACACAGTTGGCCTTCCACATTTGTGGGTTTGACTTTCATGAATTTGATTATTCACAAGTTTATTCAACCTCGCTCCCCCATCATGCTTCTTTTCTGGGGGAGCCTTCCTTCTTGGCAGTTCTGATCATGCTGTGTAGTGCTTAAAAAACCTGTCTCTGATCTTCTTCTTTCTTCTCTGCCAGCTTCTGCCAGCTGAGGATTGTTCATAATCTCATTTCTCAGCACCACAAACCCTCTCCAGATGCCCCCCCCAACGCTCAAGGAAGAAGATAGGCAAGAGAGAGAAAGTATAGGCTACCAGGCTGACCTACCCCCTTTCCTTGACTTGGTTTTTCCATTCCTGTTCTTCCCACCGTGCCTTGGCACCCTTCCCATAGCATACACACACATTTTGATTTTTATGATTTTTCCGCTTTTGTGAAACCTAGCAAATGAGGAGGGCCAAATACAACAATTATAGATGATAAAACACATATAGATAACATAGCACAAGTTGATGCAAGCACCAGGTCAAGGCCCATCAAACTATGGATTTATTGTTATATGCATATTACTTATTGTTATATTTTATTTAATAAGTTATTTTATTAATAAGTATTAATATGTGTTTTGAAATTTGCAAATGAAAATTGAAAATTACAAATTTGTAATTTGATATGTTGGCCCCTCACTTTTGTGGGTTCAGCATCCACAGATTTCATTATTTGTGGGGTTTTTTTTATTTAGTAAAAAAAATCCTATTATAGTTGCCCTTGCCACAGAAAAAATAAATTCTCTCTAGAAGTCTTTAAATCATCCAGTGTGACTCTGTGGCCCACTTGTACTGGAAATCCTGGAGGAAGTCCTGGAGGTCCTAGAGATTCCTAGAGAAGTGTTCTCAGGTTTAAAAAACCACAGTGTTTGCTATTTTTATTTTTATTTTTATTTTTTTCCATTTTCACAGTGTTCTTGCACCTCTAACCCTCCCCTCCTCCATGAAAGTGGAGAGCTGACTGTAATATATTTAATATAATACATTAGATAGTAACCTATTATCTAACAAAAGAAATAGTTAATACAAAAATAATTAAAATGAACATGACTGCCTCTTGCATGCGTTTTTGGTACTTACTGCTATTCAGCTGTAAAAGTTGTCCATTTTTGGCATAATCCCACCTAATGTAAGTTATTTTTGTACTGCCTGCAGAGAGTGGAGGTAAAAGATGGTACATCATGCCAGAAACACTTTACAAGTAATAGGAAATGAAGCGGTCAGTGTGAGAGAAGTGAAAAATCTTCCCTAGGGGTTTAGTTGTGTTTATGGAGAATAAAATTTTCCACAAATGGCAGTTGCTTATATCCTAAACATGGGTGAGAAAATGTGTTTCCTTGGTGTTCTAGGATATAAATTCATAGACTACCTATCTAACAGTTGTATTAGACAGAAAAATATGGGTAAGAGGAAGTCTTGACAGCAAGTTATGACGGTTTCATTGACATGCCTGTATCAGGGAATTCTTAACCTCAGTTAAAGTTGCTTTAAAAGTTCCTGCCTTGTATTTAACAACAGCAGCAACAACAAAATGTGTAATTAACTTCTTAATGTGGCTTCTGGAAAGGTATTCATTTAAAACCAGCCCTTCTTCAATTTTTGCATCATTTCTAAATGTGAACTCATGCCTAAAAAAGAGCAGTATGTGCTCCCTGCTACGTTTCAGACAAGAGCTGCAACGTACTATATTTTTGCAGCAAGAAAGTTTTTTTTTCCTTTAAAAGGGTTTTTTTTTTTTTTTTTGTGGAAAAGAAATGTTTTTGTTCATAGGGGTTCATCAGGTTTCACATTTTTTTAGTTTTGCAAACTCTTTTTTTAGCACTATTTTAGAATGCTAGGGAGTCATTCTAAGAGTGCTATCAGTATGGTTTTGTAGTGTGATCTTGTCATGGTAAGACAGTAAATGTCCTGGGTTGGAAATTTTTGCAGGAAAGTCAGGTAGAATAGGGTAACACCATCTTCCAAATGGTTTTGGAAGGATCCTCAGTCATCTGGAGCAGATTTTCAGGAGATTTCAAGTGACGGTTGAGTCTGCGGAAAGCTTGACACAAGTGGAAGGAACCCTTTATCCTAGTCAGCAGAATGTTGGTCAGGAATTTGCTGCAAAGGTGTGAGGCTTTGAAAGGAAGACCATGTGAGAAGTTTCTCTAACTGGAAAAAATTAAGCCTATAAGCTGCCTGTGACTTGTCCTTGCCTAAAAAAACTGATAGGTTAACAGGTAACTTGAACTCACATAATATGAGTAACATAATAATTTATGCAAACTTCCAGATGTGTATGGTTCTCATAAATTTAGTGTTAGGTGCTGTCAGCATGTCTGGTAAGGCCCAGCTTTATATCTCCATGTTCAATAAATTATTGAAGTGTAGTGATGTCATAGTTGAAGATTTTTATTTGTTCATGCTAGGTAAGCTTTGTCCTATCTAATAGGGAAACAGTAAACATTAGGACATTTAAGTTCAGCAGGCAGGTAACAGGAAGGTAGATCTGTGGAAAAAGGTTCCAGGAATCAAGAGGCTTCTACAGCATTTTTCTGGCTTCTGTGATTTTAGCAGATATTGCGTCTGTACTTAAATGTTTGTTTTAATGCTTATGTATTAGAGCAAGATGCTGAATAGGGCAGTCATAATGATATATCAGTTTAGATGTCATGTTTGTGATGGGACTAAACTACAACCATGTGCCTTAACTATAGTTCTGCAGAATGGGATAAGAAGGCTAAGTGCTGGAGCATCAGTATTAATGGTTGCTTTTCTGGCACTATATTTTTGGGTTTTTTTAATAGAGAACTAATTATTTTGACAAGGGTAAGAAACTGAGCCTATATTTGGACAGCCTATACTTGGAGCTTGACAAAAGTTGATCCTTGTTATTTCTGTTGGTCCTTCTTTTTTGGGTTTTGGTGACTTGTGATTGCTTCTTTGACAGTCATTTAACTTATCAGATTTATGATTTTAAATTATTCTGGTGATTTTTGAGAAATATCTCTCATTAGCTATCACGTAGTATATTAGATTGACTGTTTTTGTGAAGATTATTGTGAAAATTGGCTGATTTTTAAAATGAAAAGTGGTATTTTAAATAAAACGTTTACATTTTCTGGGTTAGTTTAAATAGCTGATTTGTGTTACTGCCAAGATACAAGAATTGTTAGCCAATTAAACATTTTTCTTTTAATTCTTTAAACTTGAATAGTATGCTACCAACACAAAAAGTTGGAATTTTATTGAGAAACTGAAGGAAGTATGAGATAATTTATCAGTTTGATAAACAGAAGCTTGTGCTTACTGTACAAGGAAAAGGAAGATAGCTTTCATATTTTCTTGATTGTCTTCTATAATATCTCCACGCAGTAGAATCAAGCAAGCTCTATTCTCAACCTCATCAGTGTAGAGTCAAGCCTTATAGAATGAACACACTCAGTTGTGGATCTAATATAGTTAAGATTAACAAAATAATCTTTCAGATGAGAATTTTTCTAATTTGCCTTTTGTTCAATTATCATTTAATTTAACAGGCACAGAGGTTGGCTCGCCAGGCGACTTTGTTATGTCCTTTTTGTGCAAGAACGAGATGTTCACAAGGGTATGTTTGCAAATAATGTGACAGAAAATGTTCTGAACAGCAGCCGGTAAGTGATTAAAAATAATTTTTAATTAGTGAAACCAAAACTCTCAATATTTTTGTCTAGGTTAGGATTTCATGAATTCTTTCCCCCTCTCCTCAAAAATTGCAGGCAACCCCATGGGAACATCTGTTTATGCTTCTTTCTGTTGATGTGAGATGAATGACATTGTTGTACCTCATCCTTCTAGCATGACCTCCTGTTGTTTTCTCTGAGCTGAAGGATGCTAAAATATTAAGACCTTAAGTCAATATATTTATTTCTGTTTTGTGTATGACTATGTATTTTCTCTTCACCATGAAAAATGGAGGCATACTGGAAGTATAGTTGAAAAATGCCCATAAAATTGTTCCGGCAAATTGTTCTGCTTTTTATAGCTAATAAGTGTATTGAGTTATGGCACTACTTTGGTGTGTGAATAGCATTTAAAAAAAAAAGCAAAGCAAAGCAAAACCACATTAGCAAAAGTAATAGAAATCTGGAGCTAGTTTTAAAATCCTCTGTATTATTTGTAACATGCAGAGTACAGAATGCTATTACAGAGGAGGCTTCAGAAATGTCTACTGTGGGTGGCACTGGTCAGCTGGACCCTAAAAACATCAGCAAAGTCAAGAAGAAAGCTAGAAGGATTCTTCAAGAGATGGTAGCAAATGTGTCTCCTGCTTTGATCAGGTAATTAAGTTAGCTTTAGTTACTTATATATCTTAATTGGTAATAGTTTTTAGTGCTAAAGCACAGTTTATATTCACACAAAAATTGTTGACTTTTACAACTTTTCACCTCAGTTATCAGTGTTTCAAGTTGAACTCAAAGAAATGTTATTTGTCCTTATAACATATTTTTAATCTATCCATCCATATATTTATATATATATGTATATGTGTTTGTGTGTGTGTGTGTGTATCTTGGATATATAAACATGTTATAAAATAATTAATAATAGTAGAATGTGATGCTAGTACGATAATATTAGTGAACTTTTCAGTGAAACAAATCCCAAACTTGATAGTTTCATACTGTCAGTCAAATGTTATCCTGTATTTAGACTTAAATGGGATTGGAACCTATTGCTTTTATATAGGGTCATAACCATTATTTCTTGCAGATTTCTAAGTACTTCTATATGCTTAGTTTGTGATCTGTATTTTAAAAGTAGCATGTGCCTGTATTTGTGTTTGTTATAGACTATACTGGTTTGTTCTGCATGAAACTAAAACATATATAAAATTCTTATATAGCGGTTCAACTTTTATTGCTCTTTTAGGTTAACAGGATGGGTGTTACTGAAATTATTTAACAGCTTTTTTTGGAATATCCAGATTCATAAAGGCCAACTGGAGATGGTGAAAGCAGCAACTGAGGTAATGAAATTGTTGGAACAAATGTGAGACACTAAGCAATTTTTTAATGTAACTTGCTGCAAAATCCAGGTATCTTATTCAGCAACGTATTTGTAGCAAGATATTTTGAGCTGTGCGAGGGCTGAATAGTCAGCAGCAATGGTTTTACTCATGAGTCATTCCTGTAGAAGCAGAAATTTAGGCAGAAGATACTTTCAGAAGTAAAAGAGGATTGAATAGAATTTTTTCCTTAGTCAGCTTAGTTAATCAGTAAAGAGCTGATAACAATAAGTTTATAACTTTACCAGCCTCAGCTCACCAAGAAGTGTATTGCTTCAAACTCTAGATGTTAGATTTCCGTGACTGAATATGCGTGATTCAATTGAATTGTGAAAAAAAATATTTTTTACAGTAAAAATTATGTCTAAAACATAATCCTTCTGACATCCAATTTCTTTTATGGAACAGTATTATTATTTTGTAGAGAGGACCATATGAATGCCTCCTCCCAGGTACAGTCCTAATCTGGGTTTACAACATGAATAACAAGTAGGCCTGTTTGTACTTCCTGTGGGATCGTCTAGTTTTGACTGACATCAACGTTCCACACTACGTGTGAGACTAAAATGTTCAGAGGACACCTTTACCGACTCATTGAGTTGGCCCAACCCCTGAAGTAGGGTCTATCACTTTCCAAATCAAGCTGTTCCACTGCTGAAAAGCTTGTTTCATCAGCTTCTGTGTGCACACTGATGATAACCCAGTTAAGTGTAAAGCCTTTCATAATAAAGGAAAAGTTTACGGTAGCTGCTGATTACAGGTAGTCTGGTTTTGATCGAGAAACTGGGTCAGTACTGTTAACACTCTCCCTACTCCTATCTCCACTGGAATAGGACAGCAGAACATTTCATAGAAATGTGAAAGCAAGACTGGCATTTTTGTTTCATTTCCAGTATCATTTGGGCTTCACAGGACCTTTGCAACAACTTGCTAGAATAAGTTAATAATATTAACAAGCTGGACTTCATTCTGGGGAGAGGTCAGTGTGGGCCAAATTCAGTCTATCTAATCACCTGTTTGTGGTATTGTCTTGGACTGGTGTCTACTTGTCATAGTGGTGAAATATCTATTTGAATGTATTGTTTACAAAAAACAACCTCTTGGCATCTGTAGTTCGTTCTACATATTGTCTGTCAATAATTTGCTATACAGTTTTAAAAAGCACTTGTCTAAACTATATGTTTACATATGTGTTTGCATATAATTGTGGTAGGTGAAAATAAAATTCTTGAGATTCTTGTCAACATTTAATAATACAAGTAAAAGGTGATACTTAATTGTCCGTTGATGAATGGGGCTCTTGGATACTGCTCATTCATATGGTTGCCATAAACTGACTTGACGGCAAATAACACCATCAACAAATTGTCTGTTATTCGTACTGTGACCTTGTTATCTAAAATCTGTTGTTCTACCTGCTTCCCCTCCCCAGTTGTTCACAGTTCAAATGTTGGAATGAAGAAGAGAAAATGAAGAATATATTAATTGCCAAAAACTTAGTAGAAATCTATGTTCAAGACAAATAATTATATTTCAAAAGTAAAAGATGTGTTGGAGTATATATGTGCAGACACACGGACAAACACATAATATCTTGTTTTCTTCTTTATACAGCTAAACTTGCCTCTTATCTTCCTGCCGGTTCACAAATCTCATATTGACTACCTGCTTCTCACATTCATTCTTTTCTGCCATAACATCAAAGCACCTTACATTGCAGCAGGGAATAACTTGAGTATCCCCATTTTCAGGTAACAATTTGTATTGGTGTATATTGTTATTATGTCAGTATCAGCCATACTGATAATCTCACAAGCACTAGAGAAATTCATATCCGTATGTGGTTGAAGAGAAGTCTTGTCAACTTAGCACATGGCATCCTGGTGGCTGTGTTCTTATTTAGTTTACCCGTAGAGACCAACACTTGCATTAGTTCTGTCGTGGTACATGAATGCTGTTATATTTTATGCTGTATTTTCGTACAATTATTAATACATTTTCACTCAGTTTATTTGTAGCACACAACACTAGTAGGTCACAGATGCTTGTTTTCAACTGCATCAAAAGGAAAGATCCAAGAATTCAGTTTGGCTCCCTGTATCAATTCCAGTAGCACTTGGCAAAGCCTACTTTTGTCCTTGATTTCCCCTGGTGCGTCAGACTGTTTATGTGTTCAGCAGCAGTGAGGCTGGTTGTACACTGTGCATGTAACAGCTACTGTATAAGAAATTAATAGAATGTTTATGATAATTCATAGTGAAAGGACTGGAAAATGTCACAGCTGTAGAAGGTGAGGATCAGATGGAATCAATTACAGTCAGCCCTCCACATTTGTGGGTTTCACTTTTGATTATTCATGGATTATTTGCTGTCCCCTCTGCTGCCTCCCTGTGCCATTTTTAGTAGGGACTGCAACCCTTGTGAGACTAGGAAACTGTAAACAAAGGTGGAAAGTCCCTATTAAAAATGGTGTGGGGCAGCAGTGGGGGTGGCCACTTCTGCTTTGTGAATGAACCCTGATGCCTTAAAGGAATCCATGGTAGGTTGAATATGGTGATCATACTTTTTGTGTGTTAAATATGGTTGGGGAGGGCCTAGAGTTATTCATGCTTTTTTTACTTTCACGAAGGTCCTGTGGAATGTGGAGCGATGACTCTACTTCATAAAAAATAGATTAGCAGATTGGTATTGAGCTGATGAATAACATTCTACTTCATGTAGGAATGAGACTAAATAATGTTTGTAGTTCCTTCCAACAATGGAGTTCCTCAGTTATTAAACAGTATGTTTTCTAATACAAGTTTATAAGTCATTTCAAATGAGTTCAGAAATTTAATTAGCTTACAGCAGTGTAATCTCAGTAATGGTGTATAACATAGTCAATAGATTAGTCATCTAGAACAATCTTGATCATAGAAGAACATGGTTTTCTTAAATTCTGTATTAGCCTTTTATTCAGTGTTAATTGTTACAAATCAATATACAGAGTACAGATCTTGTGCCACAAAATGTGAGACTGTGTCTCAGTTGTGTGTGAGGGACTTTGTATCAAAAATTGTGTGCCTTGATTTTCTGTCTGTTGTTGTTGCTGGTGATACTGATGATAATGATCTGACCTGTTGTAGTTGCTATCATTGTAAGACTTACATGAACTGTAAGTACCTGTATTTGTTTGTTACCATTTCAGTGAATATTTCACTGATGTACTAGTCTAATTAAAATGTCTGTATCTGGTTTTTCACTTTTGTGGTTTTAAGGCAGTAGGTTGGAAAGCAAATCTAAGCCAAAGACAATGATATTTTTAGGCAGCATGGGTTATTTCAAAGAAGAATCACAGAGTCCTACCTGAAGACAGCTTGTGAGGCCTGAATCCTATTGTTAATCCTTACTAGAACAGAAGTATAGTAACAGTCAAATTTATGTTAAGTGTTGATTTAGAAAGATACCATTGGGACTAACAAAAAGTAGTAGGGTTGAGTCTATCCACCCTTGTAATAGGAGAGTAATTGCCAACAGAAATGTTTGTTTCATATAGAGCTTTTAGTCCTGTGTAACACACTTAATATCAGTGATTAGCTAATCCCTTGTTATGCAAGTTATAAGCAACCATTATTATAGTATTTACACACCCTTCAAGAGGTGATTCTGTAGATAGACTTCTTACTCTATTGCACACAGAGTTCATGTTGTAGAGTACATATTGCAGTGATTCACCTCTGTTGGTGTGATGTATTAAATTGTAGGTATTGCTCATGAAAGTAGAAATAGAAGCTACAAATCACATGTTCATTTGTAAAATTGTAGAGATTGTAGCTTGCTTAAGGCTTGCAGAGAATAATCTTTTGAAAACTTATAACAGATGATTAAGACATCGATGATTATTGTGGCATAAATTAAGAAGGTGGGAAGAAATAGAAGATTTGTCTTATAGGATTATGGCTTAGTAATGACCTCATTACTTCTTTTATTTATATATGATGATAGAAGCTTGATCTTACCCCTATATTTAGTGTGAAATTAAGAACCATCTGGCAGAATAAATATACCCTTGTCTGGGTGGATCAGTAGGGATCTTTAGTACAAGACAGTTTTGATTATGAAGTTGCAGTAGTAAAACTGAATTTTGGTTTATTATGGTGTATGCTTTTCAGGGGCTTGGGAGAAAAAGTATTTATGAACAATTGGAGTCCAAATTATACTACAGGAGACTTCAAGTAGGGGTCATCAGAGGGCATTCCCAAACTACCCCTGATCTCTCCTCCCCACTTTTTTTGGACCATCCTTTTCCTGGCAAAAAAGGTGATTGACTCTCTTTGAAGCCCCAGGAAGTAGCAGTTCATCTTTTATGTCCCAGGGCTTGTTGCATTGTTTAGCATCAAAAATACATTTTCCCCAAAAATAGGAATTCCAGGTACTTCTGGTTATGTTTTTGGTTTGTTTGTTTGTTTTGCCCCATTCTTGACACCTTTGTTAGTCTGTGCAGTACTCGAGCAGATGCTTAGTCTCTGGATCCAGTGAAGTTTCCCACCCCTCTCATAAAGGAATTTTGATAGACCTTGTTGTGAGCACTTTCTATGTGCTTATTTATTTATTTAATTTCTATTCTGCTGTTTTCCTGAGTGGCACCCAAGGCAGCTCACAACATGGGAGTGCTTCCAAACAACAGACCTTCATTGTTAACCACTTTGCTTCATTCATGGAATTTTACAGGGGAAACAGAAAGGATTATAGTCCTTCTTTGTTATCCCACTGCTGTCTTTTTTTATTTTCACAAAAAAAGGTCTCTTAATGAGGAAAAGGTGGAATAGCTGTACAGTGTTGTTTGATTGATGGCACTTCAAACCATCCATCTGAAAGCATCCTCAGAGTTTTTAATTCTATTGGTAGCCAATGTTTTTAGGGGTACCAGAGATAGAATTTAATTTCAGCTTTCAGAGAAAGGAAACTATAGGAGAGGCAAATGGTGTTCTGTGTAATTCAGACTGTACACATTCTAGCTAAAGTAATGTTATATTCTTACAGTTTGTAACATTGAAGTGACCCGTAATATATGTTTTTCTACAGCACATTGATCCGGAAACTTGGAGGATTTTTTATTCGGAGAAAGCTAGATGAAAGACCTGATGGCCGTAAAGACAATCTGTACAGAGCCTTACTGTATGTGGTATGTAGTGTTTATCTCTGCAACAGAGACAGGACACTTTTTCTGGCTTTAGTGGAAGGAATTTCAATAGAATTCAAGGAATAAAGTGGAAAAAAGTGATACATTTGCTGGCTTTTAAAAACCTCTGACTGTATAGTCCCTATGATCTGTGTCATTCTCATCCAGGTGCCAGAGGTAGGATTAAATCCCCTCCCCAAGCCTGGAGACGGACTTTGAACTTCAGCTCTCTTTTTCCCCCACCCCATCTCTGACATTGACAGAAGTAAAAAGGGGAAAATCAGGGTGTCAGTAGACAGGGAGAGGCCTAGAATCCACAGGATTCAAAGCTGTAGAGCTGCTCTAAATAATTTCCTTCCCACTGCAAGTAGCAGGAAGGAAATTGTCAAAAACTAAAGCAAAAAACAGAGAGAAAAGCAGTCTATTATGTTGTTCCTTCACTTTCGCCTTGCTAGTAGGAATCTATCAGGGCTTGGAAGCTGAAAAAATGACAAGCTTAAAGCTCTCAACTATCAATAATGACATAATATTTATAAATACTAAAAAAAAAAGAAGTATGTGTTGTCTGTTGTGCAGTATAATTCTGTAAGAATATAAATGGAGAACTGGAAAGTAATTTACAGAAACTGATGACATGTTGTGCTCTATGCAACATGTATCCCACACAGAAATATCTGTACCTGAATTATATGTTGAAACTGTTTCTCATAGCTTGAATACCCTTAACTTGCACTGCTGCCCTCAGCAAATGTCAAGGACGCCTGTGATCTTTTAATACTGGTTGTCCTTCTGTGCAACTGCATGTAATCCTTCTAAAGCTAATGAGATCAAGGGCATGTGAACTAGAATTACATTACACAGACCTGGGCTTGCTGCCACCAGTGTTGCTAGAAACCATGTAGGCTCCTTTTTGTGTCAGCTCGAATAAACGGGTTTAAAGGTTGAATACTTTGTATTCTTCTGCAACAAGATGACTTTCCAAAAAAAACGAGCTTGAAAATACATAAAAGGAAGTAACTTCTCACCTTGATTCTTTTTGTCTTTAAGAAATTGTGGTTATACATGTGTATGTGTATGTATATGCATTGTAGACATAACTATAATATTAATTCTTCTTATTTCCTCAGACCTGGTGTTATACATGTGTATGTGTATACATTGTAGACATAACTGAAATATTAATTCTTATTTCTTCAAACCTTGTGTTGTTTGGTGGTGATAGAAGGAAATCAGTATATTTTTATCAAGCTTTAATGTCCCAGAGTAAAAAGAGTGCAACTAATGTATTTGAAGAGATTCCCCAGGTATACAAAAGTGTATCAGTAAGGAATATTGATAGCAATTGAACCATACTGTATTGATGGCTAATGCAAAACATTAACCAACAATTCCCTAAATTGTTGTGATTCAAGCTCCTAACAGTCTGCAGTATCATAAGTGGCTGGATTAGAAATAGTTTGTAGAACAAAGAATGTGTATCATGTAGTTAAAAATGCTTGCCTCTTTGTTATATGGAGAGATTCTAGAAGGAAAATGTCCAGTGCCCCAGAATCCACCCACCCACACCTGTCCATACGTTTACATGCACATTATGTATCTATTATGTAGAAACAGAACACTGAAATTGGTTCTCTGGCCTGACACTGAACCCTTTGTAATACTTCTGAGAAGGGTTCAAGGAGGGTTGGAAAGGAAAAAAAAAATTTTTTTGCATCTACCTGCCCCCTTCCATATGAGGTCTGTACAAAAACAGAAGCTGCCTATTCCAGGCTAGCTGGATTTTTGAAAGTGAGTGTTCTCGTCAAGAACCTAAGAAGTACTTGAGAATTTTGTAGCAGGCCCTTGCTGTTTTCTGTTGCCTGTGTCTAATTTAATTTCATTCTTTCTTTTAAGCACGTCCAAGAGTTGCTTCGACAGCAGCAGTTCTTAGAGATATTTCTGGAGGGCACACGGTCCCGGAGTGGGAAGACATCCTGTGCAAGAGCAGGTCTCTTATCAGTGGTGGTGGATGCTCTCTATGTAAATGCTACTCCTGACATATTAATTATACCTGTGGGAATATCCTATGATAGAATCATTGAAGGTCACTACAATAGTGAACAGCTGGTAAGAGCTTCTGAAGTGTTATTGTTGTGCTCAGCAGATCTTAAAACGTTTTGCTGGCAGCTGTTATTTTGAGACAGGATTATCAAAATTTCATTGGTAGCATTGGTAACAAAATTTGGTAACATTTGTAACAAAATAAGGACATGAGGGGAATATGCCATCAGACTAATTATTTGGGATGGAAAGCATTTGAAATTATCTAATTTGGAGGAAGCACTTGTACGTTTGGAGAGTGGATAAATTGGCACTGAATTTCGTTTTTCAGTATATACTAATGTGGTTTGGATTTATTTAATATTAAATCAATTAAAACCTTTTAAATTTTTAATTTTTTTAAAAAAAATTCATTGTTTTGCAGGGAAAACCGAAGAAGGATGAAAGCCTTTGGAGTATAGCCAGAGGAGTCTTTCGAATGCTACGGAAGAATTATGGGTGTGTTAGAGTTGATTTTGCACAACCATTTTCTTTAAAAGTAAGTTTGTATTATATGGCATAATTTCATGTTCTAGTGTATGATGAGGAGAAATACTTGATGCTATTTATGTCTTATGTGAAGAAGAAGAGTATTACATCTCTACATCTTGTACTGTTCAAGCAAACAAGTTCTCTACCTTCTTCTGCACTTTGAATCAGGGCCCATATGTAGCAGGATGCTGTATTGTAAATCCTCATAATTCTCACATTAGGAGGTCAAGACTACGTGTATTTGCTCCGTTGTTGGACAATATAGGCAACTGGAGATTGACAAACAGCTTGGTACTCAGTCTGGATGTCAGTCTGGTTCTTTGAGTATTCGTATCCAAATCTCAAATAGATTTTGGCCCTTTTCTGGTGACAAGGCACTATGTTCCTTTAGTGAGAAAGAAATACTAGGAGAGCATGTTGAAGTAGTGTTCAAGACAAAACAAAAAAAGTCCTGACAGCTGTGGATGGCCAGTGGTTGTTTCAGTGCACTATTTCTTTCGAATTCTGTTTCAAATCTCTCTCAAATAACTGGTAGCAGTTGCCAGAAGAGCCTTAGGTAGCAGGAGAGCAATCTGAGAATTGAGTAGGAAGTTTTAATCTCCTAGCATCATTTTTGCTACCCAGTCGATGCTCTAAGCACCTGTGGCAGGCAAATAAGGAGCTGGAGATGTTCTTGGGCCCTAGACACAGTTTACTACTTTGGGATATCCATTTCTGATTTTGTTCACTGGAAAAAAAATAAAAGAAGAAAAATAGTATATGTTAAAAATAACCATTCTGATTTAATGATAGGAAGCCAATCTACCTTGTCCATGGGTTTATTACTGTGGGTTTTCAGCTCATTTAGTCTTGCATGCTTTAAGCACTGCTTAGTTATTCCTGGGCTGGCTGTGGATGTCTTTCTGTTGTTAGTTCTTTTTCCCCTGTGCATGAGGTTATTGATGCAGCATACAATTCTTTCACAAGTTGAAGTTGGGGTAAAGATCGTGCTTTGTACCCAAGGTAGTGAAACTATTGGCTCCTCCAGATGAGGCAAATAAGTTGCTGTACTTCCTGTGTGTGTGTGTGTGTATGTGTGTGTGTATTTTAAAGCCTAATAACTCTGTTGCTTCAGACTGATTTCTAGCAATTCCCAGCATTTTAGTCTCAACCAAATATGGGTTTATTTTTCATTCTAAGAGATATCAGAATGATATTCTCTGCTTTTTTCAAAATTTAGCACTGTAGTACATCAATGAAATTGCACTCTTGCACCATAACACTGTATAACTGTAAAATAAATTTTAAAAATTAAGAGAGGAGAAAATTTTCCCATCAAACCATAGTATCATCTCAGCAAATTATACCCTAATCTTTTATTTTTTAAAAAAATCTGTGGAAGAGCCCTAGTGCAGATCTAAGACATCACTATAAACAGCACCTCCCCCAAAATAATGGAATAAGGGTATGCAGAGGTGACAACAACTGGCAAAATCCAAGGAGTTATATTGTGAGATGTCACATTTCTTTAATCCAATCCAGAAGGACCTCCTACTGGTATAGGCTAAAGCACCAGGGGTAAAAAAAAAAGAAAAATTCCAAGGCACAGCACTGTGAAGCAGGTTTTTCATGGTCATTGTGAGGAAAATAGGCTCCAAGCAGCCTGTTTCTCCAGTGCTGGATTTTGAGAGAGGGGTTTATGTTCATAGACCTAAAAACACCATAGGAACAGCAGTGATTTCTGTCTTACGTGGCAGTGAGGTTGTGAGTCTGCTTCTAGTGTTAGTTACAACCCCAAAGTAGGAAAGGGACCACAAAGGCCACCTACTTCAGCCTCCTTCCGTGCATGAATACACAGCTGAAGACTCCTAAGAGGTGGCCATCCGGCCTCTTTCTAAGGAGTACTGAAGAAGGAGAATCTACCACTTTCTGAGGCAGACTGTTCTGCTGTTGAGTGGCACTTTCTGTCAAAATGTTCTTCCAAAGAGTTAGGGGGAGTCTTTTTCTTGTAATTTGGATCCTTTGGTTTGTGTTCTAGTCTCAGGAGCAGCAGAAAACAAGCTTGCTCCATCTTTTATATGACATCCCTTCAAATATTTAAAGAGATGGCTGTCATGTTATCTTCTGGTCTTCTCCTGTCTAAGCTAAACATACTATTAAGCTTTAGTTTTCAAACTTTTCCCCACCTTAGTCTGGACATGTCTCAGCTCATCTATATCGTTGAACTGCAGTGCCCAAAACTGAACACAGTATTTCCAGTGAGGTCTGACCAAAGCGCAGTGGAATAGTACTGTTGCTTCCCTTGCACTGTATACTGTGCTCCTTTTGATGCAGTCTGGAATTGTGTTGGCATTTTTGCTGCTGCATCATACTGTTGACTTACTTATCTTGTGGTCTAGTAAGAACTCTTCTCACATAAATTGTTGTCATACCAAGTATCGTTCATCCTATATTGGTGTGTGTATCATTTTTCTTGCCTAGCTTAACATGTGCCCCTGTTCAAATTACTTTCATTCACCTTACCAATCTGTTAATGTCATGTTGAATTCTGATTTGGTCCTCTTGGAACTGTAAAGGAGCTTCCAAGACATTTCATAGTATGCATTGGTCTTACTTCATTTCCCTAAAGCTAAGAAGATGTTTTGTTAGCAGTGGTGTAGCACTCAGAATATACTGAATACTGCTCAGACTGGATTTCCAGTGAGCTAACAGTAGTTAACTTATTAGCATATAGTTCATTTGCCTTCATAAGTGGAAACAGTGGGAAGCTAGGTTGGCCACGTTCTACTTTTGCTGAAATGTGAGAGAAATCTTTAAGAATGATTTTATGATCTTGGAAAAAAAATTGGAGCCTGATAATATTTCAGCTGTTAGAGATATGTAGGACATTTTTAATTAACATGGTTTCATTCTAGCTGTGCTGCTGGCAGGTAATAAGAAGTTTTGTATGCATAATTTAACAAGCCAGCAGAACGTAATCCCCCTTTGAAAACTGAAAAAGGAGGAATTGTAATTAAGACCATATTCACACATATTCACACAGGGAGAGCTTTAGAATTTTTCTTCTTCACAAGTCTGTAAATGAGTTAATTTTATTGAAACAGCAAAGTCTCATATTCTATAAAAGATTATTCACCTAGTGAGTATCTTTCTTATTAAACCAAATTAAAATAACCAGTAAAACATGTAGAACTACTGTTATACCTGCTATTTCAATAAGTTTCAGAATACCACCCCTGCAACAATTACCATTATTTAAACTATAAATTTGTTTCGTTCTGTGAAGCCATGAATGAATAGTATTTAACTTTCTTTCCTTACAAAATTTGCTCAGTTGACCAGATTGTTCCATATTCAGCTTCACTCACCCAGTTTTATTGTAGTTCGTTGCCTTTCTGAATAATGAAGGTAATTTCTATACTGCCTGTAGTATATACTTATTTAACCTGATCTTGGATGTTTTCTCTGCTGCTCCAGATCTCGTCTCCTGATTCTCTCTTCCTCTCTGCCTTGCGCACCTATCATTTCACCAACTAGTCTGTAGTGCAAAGAATGCCACTGTATAACAGGGCAGGTTACTGCTTTAATTTAATTACCATGCTATTTGTTACCAAGGAAAGGGGTGAAAGCTAGGTCTGCATTAGTCAATGGCAAAACTTTTTCTACATGCTATCAGATAAAACTCTTAACCTCTCCAGATAGGAGCACCAGCAGACATTAGTAACAAAGTTCACTGTCCAATCACTCATTACTTTGTCTTGCGTGCTACAGGAAATTGTCTGTCCATTCTGTAAATATCCACGGGGCAGGGGTGGATAGACTAGGCTAGAAATTGTTTAGCTTTTAAAAAGTTAATATTTCAAATACCTAACCTTGTAGAAATGCTCAGACTAGGTAAAGTTGGAGACTTGTTAACAGTAAGGTTGTATTCTTTGGAAGTAAAACACTTTTAGAAGTCCAGTCAAAAGAAAGCTGAAATATGCTACTTAGTAAATGCACCACACCACAACAACAACAACAACAACAACAACTGCAGCAATAATGCAGGGATCTTGTTGAATGTTGCTGTGTTAGATAAATAGTAATCCACAGCTATGAAATACACTTGAATTAAAGTGTCACAAAAAAAGTGTGCATGCTTTTGCATTCTCTAGTACTCCTTATCAGGCAGGATGGTGCTATGAACAAGTGATATGGAAAAGAAGGAAGAATCTTCTGAATAAATCTAAAAATTAAGCTAGATATTTGAGCTACAACATTTAGAGCCAGAGTGGACAACCAGATGAAGGTCGTGCAAGCCTCAGGCAGTGTGGTCAATATGCAGGTAGTAGGGAAGTTGTAATCCAGACAGAGTACACATTGCCTAGGATTTTATTTTCTAATACTTTTCCATTTCTGAAGTCTCTATTCCAATCTTCCCCAACTAGTATTCTGCTAGATCTTTTGGGCTACAGCTCTCAGATTCATGACAGTCAGTCAAACTTGAAAGTAGGTATCCACAACATCTGAAGATAGTTAGGATGCAAAAGGCTGTTCTATCTGGTTTGTACTGTTTTTTTCTCAGTCTCAGGTCCCCAGATGATAATTGGACTGCAAATTCTGTGATAATTATCCTGCTAATATAGTTCAACAACATCTGGGAACTCAGTGTTAGACAAAACTGATCTGTATGCTAGTAGAATGCTGTGTGTTAGTATACAACCTATATCTTTTTAGCTGCATATAGATATGTATGTACTTAAGCAAATGCACTGTGATTTTTTTTATGTGTTCATTTATTGTTTGCAAGGCAGCTAGTGATGGGGGAGCCAATCAACATAATTTAGTCTGAAACTGCCGGTGTTTGTTCTTTACAAGCATTTTGCTTGTGTGTGCTAGATGGTTCTCTCAAGGCCAGTTCTCTTGCTTATAAAGATCCCAGGTAATTGCTAGAAACTTGTTGAATAATTTTATATATTTACAGGAATATTTAGATGGCCAAAGCCAGAAACCTATCCCTGTGCCTCTTTCTTTGGAGCAAACCCTCTTACCATCTATACTACCTTCAAGGTAAGACAAAAGCAGTGAGAATATTTTAAATCTTATATTAAATATATTTCTATTTTATTGTAACTCTTTGTAGTTTTGTAACAACCACAGTGAACCTAATTATCACATTCAGTTTAATCAAATAGCATCACTGAAGATCTGTAGACCACTTTTACAGTATGCTTATTGTGCTTTTTTAATAGATTGTTTTACAGTTAGTTTTAAAGAACTTAGGCAGTTTAAGACTGTTGGAATACTTAATAAGAATGTGTTATAGTTTGAATGCAATTTCCTTATTGCATAATACATCTGTAGTAACGTTATTGAGATAAAAGGCTTTATACAAACAATTAAGTAGCAGTGCTGTGCTAGTGACATCCCATGCTGGAAGAAAGGATGGATGTAAATAAAATGAATGAATGAATGAATGAATGAATAAATAAATAAACCTTACAGGCAAGCTTGATGAATATTTATGCTTCAAACTGTGTTCCCAATAAACTGTTGCTCTGTAAAAACATAATGGATATTTTTTAAGTAACGTAATTTAACTAAGTTTGAGCTGTTCCAGTAAAATCTTTTAAGGAGAAACTGAATAGGTCATTCATCCTCAGTGATACATAACATGTTACCTTATTATAAGCAGAATGCTGGGCTGATAGCCATCTTCTTAATATGTTTGTGATATATTGGTGATAATAGAAACGTAGCATAATCAATTTGATATGAGTGTGTGTATTATTGTTAGTTGTACCTGCAGTCCACATTTAATGCTACCTGGTTATGGCTGTCAGAAAAAATCCAAGTCTGCCTTTTGAGTGAAACCTAGCTATTACTGTGCTATCATAATACAGAAGCTGGTGTGGGAGCCCCAAAACTCACTCAGTCAAAATGCAATGGCTTTATTTTGCTCTAGGCAGATTCTGCTATCTGTGTATCCAAAGTCTGACTTGTGGGATATTGTTGATGTTTTGGAATAGGAATAGCAGACAGCAACAGTCTGCCTGTTTTCTTAATTCGTTTTCTGAAATACTATATTGCATTGCATTCCATTGCATTATGTTGTGTTATATGTTTTACAGGAGCTCAGAGCAGCTTATTCTCTTGAGACAACTTTAAAGGGTAATATGTGATGGGAATTATTGCCTATTCCCAATATAAGAGAAAATAAGAGGAAATCATTATTTAAGATTTTTTGATGTTTCTGTACCGGGATATAACATTTCTTAGAATTGTAAGGAGTTGGTTACATTAATCATTGCTAATGCTTATTTTTCTTCAGGCCTAATTTCGTAGTACAAGAAGGTAGAGAAGTTGCACTTCCCGATTCCTGGGATATATCCTGTGAACCATTGAGGAGACATGTGATAGCTAATTTGGCACAGCACATAATGTTCAGTAAGTAGCTGCTAGAGTACAGATCTTCCTTAGCATACTGTCTGCCACACTGAGCTTCATATATGACAGAATGTCTTTTTTCTGTAATCTTTCTTCTGAAACACGTGCATGTGGATGTGCACTGAGTGTACATTTTATCCATTCTTTGCTATAACAGTGGTCATTTAGAATGAACCTCTCAGGAAGAATTTCTGTTATTTACCTATGATGTATTTCAGAGTCTTGGGTCTATTTTCTGAAAAATGTAGTCTCAATTTTAGTAATAATGCAAACTGCCACCACAAATTTTTTTCCCTTTCTTTATAAGGGCAAATACAAACAGGAAACAACTGGCCACTACAATAGGAGGGTATATCCCATGTAATACAAAAGTGAATCTTCATTAGATAATGGTCAAATTATACTATAGAGATAAAGGAGTTCTGCTGCAGATCTTCATGGGAAGCATTTCCTTTTTCCATTTCCTTTTTCTTACATTGGGCAAAATAAGTAAGAGGATATCAGCTAGCACTAAAATTTTCTGCGTCTGTATGATAACAAAGATATTGAAATAGTTAAAGATTTTCTATACCTTGTCTGAGCATTAATCAAAATGGAGACTGCAGACAAGAAGTCAGAAAGCAACTAAGACTTGGAAAGGCAGCCATAATGAAGATCCTCACTTGTGAAGATATATCACTGAATACCTAAGTTTGAATCATCCAGGCCATAGTATTTCCTATTTCTGTGTATGGATATAAATGGTGGATGGGGATGCATGTTGACGAGGAGACAATCAGCTCATTTGAAATGTATTGCAATGAAGGAGAGTTCAGATGAATGGGTCTTAGAGCAAATTAAGCTTGAACTCTCACTCAAAGCAAAGATGATTAAATTGAGTTTGTCCTGCTTTGGACATACCGTACAAGGATATGACTCATAGGAATGGACAGTAATGCTTGGTAAAATAGAAGGGAGCAAGAAAAGAGGAAAGACTGCATTGCAGCTGGATTGATACAATAAGCGATTCCATGGCTGTCCTGAGTTTGTAAGACCTAAGCAATGCAGTTGATGACTAGGGCTCTTGGAGATCTCTCATTCATAGGGTTTCCACAACTGGAAGTTGACTTCATGGCAAATAACATCAAAAAATATGATCCTTCAGCAATAACAAATATTATCAGAGCTACTGAATAAGTCTTTCAGACAATACTAGATTCCCAATTCTTTTATACTAGTTCTCTAGACCAGTGGTTCTCAACCTGTGGGTCCCCAGATGTTTGTGGACTTCAGCTCCCAGAAGCCCCAGCCACTATGGTCAATGCTCAGGGCTTCTGGGAGCTGAAGTCCACAAACATCTGGGGACCCACAGGTTGAGAGTCATTGCTCTAGACAAAAGGCAGAAACCTCTTCCCAGCTTCTCACAGTTCCCACTGTCTGAAAGGAGGAGGCAGTTTCCTAGCTTCTGGTGTAAGATGTCACATTTGCTCCCTGAGAAGATATTTAGCCAAGGCTATGTCAAGTTCAGCATTACCAAATGACCCATAATTTCTCCATTTCCCTTTTTGACCTTTAAGCAGGCTTAATGTACCACAGGAGACACCCATCACATATGCCAAAGTGTCACAAGGCTGCCGTAGCTTTTCCAGCTTAAGTTAGAGCTGTGTCTTGTATTATGTTCTAACCTAGTTGTGCTAAACTACCCTCTGTAAACTAGCTTTATCGCATTCTCCCTTTTATGTACTGAGTCTGATTTTATGGGCTTTTTTCATGATCCAGGCAGCTTCTGTTATAAAAGGACTTTGCTTCCAAACAACTTTTAGGTCTTGTGTTGTGAATTTTGAAATTGCCAAAAATGATGTACAACTTTTATTACTCTTCCTTTTGATTCTGCACTATAGTTACAAACTGCTCAAATTGAGATGACACATGGATTGTCTTGCTATTTATCTTGTTACACATTGTTAAAGAAATTTATAATTTGATATATTTGTAACCACAGTCTAGTTTGTTCATACATATCCTAGATCACATTCACTGCTGAGGCAAAAAGACCTGCCTGTGTCCCATCTGCTAGTTGGGGAGTGCATGAATCAGTCCCCCAAGTCCCACTGACTCTTCCTCTTCGGCTGGCAGAAGGGACATGTTTGTTGTCCCATGTTCTCCTGAAGATGGTTGGTTTCTTGATGTGGCTGCTAATGTAGAGTACTGAAAGCACTTTTGGTGCAGCGTTGTGTCCTGTGCCACACAGCCACAGTCCAATTTAGCATCACTTGTCTTCTGTAGAAAGACTTTGTTAACTATGCAGCAGTTTTTCTGTCTATTTTTCCCATTTTAAAGCTGATCAGCCTCTCTAATAGGATGACCCACTTGCTACTCCCAGCCTGCCTGTACACTTTGTGTGGAGAATTTTGCAATCACTAAAACTGCTTTGTAATTTTTCCTCATAGTTCCTTTTGAACTTCCACTATAATTACATGAACCCAATGAGAGGGTGTGTGCTTGGTCTTGATACTCCTGTATTATTAAGGAAATGTATGATTTGTTGTATCTGTAACCCTAATCCAGGCAGTTTGGCAGTTTAGTTTTTATTTGCTTCTCTCTTAGCTGAGTGCCTTGGGAATAAAAGTCTCTTAACCTAGAAACTTTCACCTAACTCCAGCATGCAAATTGGTTAAGTTTACCTGCATGGTAAAAAGTTGGATGTGCTACCATGGGTATAAGTGAAAGATCTGGGGGTGGAGTCTAATAATTGAACAATTTTTTTTAACTCTGATTTAAATTTACATCAGACGAGCAGGTGTGCTTGCCTTAATACATTGTGTTGTCAGAGGATATCCAGTAATCCCAATCCAAGCTATGAAATTTCCTACATGGGTGTAGTGTGTCCCAAATACAGAATTTTAATTTAGTAGGATGCCGTAAGTAATTGTTAAAATACTTCTTCTGATGGCTTTGTGAACAGAGTAATGTTAGACTTCTTTATTTGCCTTATGGACTAAATACCCTAAAGGCACTAAATCCTATCTGATCTTGGATACTAAACAGGATCAGCCCTGCTTGGTACTTGTATGGGAGACTACAAATGAATACGTGGTGCTGTAGGCTATGTAACAGAGGAAAGAACTGGCAAAACCGCCTCCGAGTATTTCTTGCCTAAGAAAATCCTATGAAATTCATGAGGTCATCATAAGTTGACGGGACACACACATTGTTTCTGAGTAAATCACACATACAAAATAAATATTATCTGCAACTATATTTTTAGAATTTGTTTCCATAAGGGAAGGAATTCATTTGAGGGTAAAATATTTTGGCTAGCTGTGTGTACATTTAAAACAGTGCTAAAGTTTCATCACATTATCTGTATAGTGATTCAGTTGAATTTTTGTTGGGCAACCTAAAGCACTTACAGGCTTGTTTAGCTGATCAATATATTGATTCTGTTGGTCACCAGTTTTATTTCTCGAAGGCATTTTTACCCCACTTTTCAACAAAAAGACTCTCTGTAATAGTTTTTTAAAGGCTGCTTAGTTTCAGTCCTTCCCTTAAGGTAATAATCTAAAAGATACTACAGAAAATGAAGAAGAGATTGAGGAAGGTAGAAATGGAAAGTACATTTCAGTAATAGTTCTTAAAACTGCAATTTTTATAATGACCAGCTAGGATGGAATGGCTCCCCATTAGATAACAGGTGAGGGCAGGTAGGTGGTCTCAGCATGTTGATGGAATAGAAGGAAAACAATGGTGCTTAGAATCAGAATTGTAGAGCTGGAAGGGCCATCCAGTTCAGCCTTTACAATACAGGAATACACAGCTGAAGCATTCCTGAGAGATGGCCATACAGGGTCACCATCTTCTGAGGTAGTCTGTTCCTCTGTCCGACAATTCTTACTGTCAGGACATTCTTCCAAATGTTTAGGTGAAATCTCTTTCCTTGTAAGTTAAATCCACTGGTTTATGTCCTAGTTTCTGGAGCAGCAGAAAACAAGTTGGCTCCATCTTCTATTTGGCATCTCTTCAGATATTTAAAGATGAGTATCATAGAGACCCAGTGTAGTATAATGGTTTGAGTGTTGGACTACAACCATGGAGACCAAGATCCAATTCCCCTCTCAGTCATGAGAACCTACTGAGTAAACTTTCATGCATCATGCATTCTCAGCCCCAGAAAACCCTGTGGTAGATTTATTTTAGGGTTGACATAAGTTGGAAATGACAGCAACAACAAATCACCTCTCAAACTTCTTCAGGCTAACCAAACAGCTCCTTAAACTGTTCCTCCTAAAGCTTAGTTTCTATATCTGTTACCATCTTGATTGCCATCCTCTGCACGTTATCCAGCTTTTCCATGTGCTTCTTGCCTAGAACTGAGCATAGTATCCCAGGTGAAGTCTGACCAAAGCAGAACAGAGTTATTCTTTTGCTTCCTTTGATCTGGATACTGCATCCCTAGAACTGTATTGGCTTCTTTGACTGTAGCATCACACTGCTCACCGGAGTTTAACTTGTGATCTCCTAAAACCCCTTGATGTTTTTGACATGTCCTGCTGTGTCACCTATTTGTGCATTTCATCTTTCCTGACTAACTGTAGTACTTTACATTTATCCCTGTTGAAATTCATTTTTTCTTTAGTTTTGGCCCATCCAAAACTAAATGTCAAGGTCATTGTGAGTCCTGACTCTGTCCTCTGGAGTATTAATTTCCCCTTTCTTAGTTTAATGCCAGTTTGATCAGCATCCTTTCCATTCCATCATCCAAGTTGTTCATAAAGATGTTGAGCAACACTGGTCCCAGGACAGAACTCTGTAAAACCCTCACTAATCATTTCTCTTCAGGATAAAGCATTATCATTGGTGAACCCTGTTTAGGTTTGGTCAGTCAACCAGTTTCAAACACACCTAACAGTAGTATTGTCTAGCCCATATTGCCAGATTGACTGCAAGAATATTCATCAAAGGCCGTACTGAAATTAAGATATGTTACATCCAAAGCGTCCTCTTGATGTATCAAGCTTGCTTCCTTTCTTTTTATTACGTTGTCATATGTATGCTCAGATTAATTTCCAGTTAGCATCTTGGGTAAAAAAAACCCAAACAAACCCTTATTATAACATAGCTGCCTATACCAAAGAAGTATCCAGATTTTTTAAAAATATGTTGTTTCCACCTGATGGTTCTTTGCACTGGGTGTAGTAAATTGTGCCTTTGTTATTAGTGGAGTCTCTATAAGTGAAAACATTTTAATTGCTTTATCAGTTGTATATAATTTTATGTAATAGGAGTTGGAGGCCTCTGACCTTCAGGTGTTTTGATCTACAGTGGTATGCGAAATTCAGCATTGAACAGTGATAAGTGATAATGGAAGTTGCAGTCTGAACATGTGTGAGGCCAGAGGTTCCCCTTTGACCACAGTACCAATATAAGGACATGAAAATGATCAAAAGCCTCAGCTAGTGTCAACCAGTACATTGCTGTCTGACTACTGTAGTAGCTAACATTTTGTTCCAGTTGCCTTGTGAGCATTTCAGTTGCATGACAGAGCGCCAGCATAGCTTTATTTTATTTTGTTTGCTTTTAGCTGCTAACAAGTCATGTGCTGTGATGTCAACACACATTGTTGCCTGTTTGCTGCTCTACCGACACAGGCAGGTAAGGCTGCTCTGCTTCTGCATTCACAAAGTAATAAAGTGTATTAGAGCTTGCAGATTGCCAGTGAGGCTTAGGATGTGTTCTGTGCTCATGTGATCCTTTTTGTGTCCTCATTTCCTGAGTTGGATATGATGAAGTGCATACCCAAACATCACACTCAAACTGATTAGTGAAGTAGTTGGTCCAATTTTATGGAGCAGATTGGCCAACCTAAAGAACTTGTTCAAGGTTATGTACTAACAGTAAAGCTTGTTACAGAAGTTAATGTATGGCACAATGTCTATGTACATGTGCAGAAGTGCAAGTGATGAGAATGAGTTTACCTAATATCAGCCTGGAGAATTCATTGCCATACTAATTTTAAAATCTTGCTCTTCACTGATTTAAACTGATTTAAACTTTAAAATAATTAAACAGATGCAATTGTCATAGATTTGACTATTTACATGACGTGCACGATCCTCCTTGTTTTGAGATCAAGAACTGTTATAAAAAGAAATGGGTCGTGGTTGCATATGTGTGTGCATATGCATGTGTGTGTGAAACCAAGTTTCTTGTGTAGCTTGTGTCTGTTGCTGTAGAATTAAGTTTCTTGGAGGGTAATCTAAGCTGTTTGTCCTGCTGGGCTGCATGATCCAGTGTTCCCTTTAATCTGTTCTTCCTATCTTTCTCTTTGAGAAACTGTGATGGAGCATACAGTGCATGTTCATAGCTAAGTATATATGTATTTGAGAAGCTGAGAAGCTTAGAAACAACAATTATACTTGAGAGAATGCTGCATTCTCTTTTCCAGTTACACAAAAAGTCAGCTTGCCATCTTTTCAGAGCAGTACGTTGATAACAGCACTATAGGGTTCAGATATTTTGGGGTGAAACGAGCCTATGCTCCTCCTGTAGGGGCTATTAAGTGATGAATAAGAGATATTCATGGACATGAATAGGGGACATTTAATCCTGAATCCTACTGGTGAGCCATAACTAGAGCCAGAATTATTGAATCAGTTGTTAAATTGTGAATCATCACTTAGGTATATTCCATTGCTGCAGTGGGTCTTTCTGTTTGAGACTTAACACAGTAGGATCCGGGTGCGTGTGTTAAGGCAGTGGTTCTTATGACTGTAAAAAAGTGAGGTCAGTTAGCCTAAGATAATCCTTACTGAACTTTTATGTGGAAGTCCTTCTGTTGTAGTATTTGAGGAAATAATTTTGAGCAGTCTTAATTGTGATCTCTTAAACTGTGGTGACTTAGGTCGGATGCCGCTAAGACATGTCTGGTTTGTACAACACACACATTGACGCACAGATCTATGATTTACTGCAGATGAGAAGCATACTAGTGCTTGCTGTTCATTTGTGCCCACTTTCACCTTTCTTTGATAGTTTGTTTGTTGAGATGATTGGCTGAAGAGACCTTTCCTTCTCTGATTTGCTTCCTTCTCTGCTAACCACCAAAAGGAAGAAGCAAGAACAAATCAACGCTTCTTTCTGTGGTTTGAGGAGGGAAAAGGAGGGAAACAGCTGACTGCCAGATGGTACAAAAAGCAAACTGCAAAGCAAATGTCCATGCCACTCTTGCTTCAAATAGTAGCAGTTGGACAGTGCACCAGCACACTGCTCTTAGCTGCTGCCTAGTTTCTTGTGTTGTGTAAATTCACCCAGTTTTATGAAAAAAGAATAAATTACCCTCAGAAAATATGTGCTAGAATTGATCCCAGTTCATACATAGGATCTAGGGCTGGATCTACATATGTTCATTGTGACTTTTTGATACATTTGACTAGAACAGCATAACCAAAATTTTCTGAACAGTTCTGAGAATATTCATAGTTTCTCTACTGTTGAGTAGTTTTATTGTAAGGTATACTTACACAAAATTGGTATCCTCTCACTCCAGTTGGGACTAGTTATAAAAACATACAGGCAGATTTTAAAACCTTGAGATTTAGATGAAAAAGACTTTCCTATTTTTTTTTAAAAAAATAAACATTTACTATTCTATATCTATGATATTTGCTCTAGGGAATCGATCTTTCCAAGCTGGTAGAAGATTTTTTCTCCATGAAGGAAGAGGTTCTGGCTCGAGACTATGACTTGGGATTTTCAGGGAATTCTGAAGATGTTGTCATGCATGCCATCCATTTGCTGGGAAACTGTATAACTATTACAAACACCAGTCGGAATAATGATTTCTTCATCACCCCTAGCACATCAGTTCCTACTGTCTTTGAACTCAATTTCTACAGCAATGGGGTACTACATGTCTTCTTCAAAGAGGCTATAATTGGTATGTTTAGAAACTTGAATTTGAGCAAAGATGAATTGTAGACCACCTTTATTGGCCAGTATCAACTTTCGTCATATCCTTATGAGTGCGGTGAAGAGAATTATTACCTTGAACATACGGTGAAATGCTGAGTAGTGTGTTTTAGTCACTACATAATTTTGCAGGTTTTAACAGCACTTTTTCCCTCATTATCCATTGTCAGCACATAATTCTAATTCCCGAATTTATTGTATCTTAATTTCGCTGTGGTAGATACTATACAAGAATGATTTGGTGTTTTTTGTTACAGTATCATGTACTCGTTCATCAGACTGAATTTTGCAATTTTTGTTAAGGCGTTTGAGGGCAACTGTTGTTTTTTCCCCCCTTCAGCTTGCAGTCTCCATGCCGTACAGAGTAAAAGGCATAGGAATGGCATCAATGGAATCCCACCCAACACGATTAGTCAGGAACAGCTAGTCCGCAAAGCTGCCAGCCTGTGTTATTTGCTTTCTAATGAAGGCACAATTTCATTGGTAGGTGTTGAGGCATAAGTGTGTCACATGTAAAGTGCTTTGTTGCTGCTGCCATGTTTCATTTATATTGTGTTATGCTTTTGAAAAGTGAGAGGTGCACTTGATTTCTAAAACACTTAACATCTAAAGATAAGAACTAGGATAATTCAAGGGAGAGAAATACAAGATTACTGATTGTGTGCTAGAGCAGATCAGCATATAGGTTGTATAGAAGAAAAGGAAGCAAGGAGAATTATGGAAAAAAATGAAAGTTAGGATATCTTTTAAAAATCTGATAACAGTTCTATAATAACAAATTTGAATGTATGAAGGAAAGCAAATTGGAAAGACCAATGTAGACGAATAGGTAATACAGATGCTGTGAAACTGTTAGTCATTTGGTGATAGATAATAACACTTGTGTCAGGTTTGGGTAAAATGATGGAGTAATGTAAGATTACTTATAGGTAGTGTGTTGTCACTGTTTAAGACAGAAGAGACATTATGAAGCAATTTTGCCATATTTCTTTTTCCATACATAGTGTTTGGTAGCTAAATAGGGACCAGATTTCTTCATCTGAATGTTTTAAGGTGTTCTTGAGAAAGTAATTTACAGAATATGTCAGTCAATTCACAAGGTACAGTATAACTTGAGCAGTCATTCTCTACATCTGAGGAGGCAGAGTAGCCTTTAGTGCTATAGCCAACCTGAGCTCACGTGAGACACTAAATTGTAAAATTAATAGAACATCAGAATTTACCTCTTCCTACTTCATCATTGTCCGTCTGTCCCTTGTGTTATTGAGGGCAAATTTCTTAAGTGCAGAGAGCCCTCTACTGGCATGACCTCTGCACACATAAATGCAAGGTCATGCGAAGCCTTGTGTTCCATTATCATCAATGGATGTGACGGGCATGTACCTGTGCTGGTGTGGGTGCATGCAAATCACATCCAGTGATGATAATGGGACAGAGCATTTGCGGTTTTTGTTTTATGCAAGAGTCCCCGGAATAGAACCCCCACATATACAGAGGGAACACTGTAGGTTGCCTTTTCTCTTTGTGAGACTCTCTGTGCAAGGTAAGAGCTTGATTTTCAGCAGTTCTGTGACACACAGAGAGGTTTCATTAACAGAGGAGGCTCTGCTTCTGATTTCCAGCCCTCAGCATGCTGCATTAAGTTCATGCTGCATGCTAGAGCAAAACAGAGGATACTGTGGAACTAGATTACAGAAGCACCAGCCCTGGCAGTTCAGTACCTCTGTGTCTGAAGTTTTCTTTCTGTCAAATGAAATGAAACTTGCCATTCATCATAAGGTTGTATTGTTGCATTCCTCCAACCTTTCAGAACAATTCTTGTTTTGGGGGAGGGTCTTGGATAAAGTGATTGAAAATATGGATGATCTGTGGAAGTACTTTCTGCAAATGCAAAATCATTGTTGAATACAGTATCCCATAATAGTCTGTGACAATGTGCTAGTGCCAAGGTTTAGATAGATATTTCTCTACTTCCTTCTTAGAAGTTTTCAACCTAAAAGTAAGTTTTTGACCTAGCTGTTCTGCATAACTACTTGTAGGTGTGCTTTTTACCCATTTCCCCTCTCACCAGTTGCTTAGACTTTTGTTTTCTGCTAAGTACAAACAAGTGAAACCTTTGGGTTAGCCTGCTTTTTCTAAATATGTAAGAAAGGAAGCTTGTTGAGCAACCTTGCAAATACATTCATAGTTATGACCCGCTCAATTTTGCTAGCATTCCTGCGTACATCTACTAATCATTTGGGGTGCTTGAGAAATTCACACTGAAAGAATGAACACTTTTTTGAAGTTTTCTTCCTCTAATTACCCTAATTGTTGGTATCTATAGGCATACAGATTTCTTTTTAGAAGACTGTAGTTACAGGAGAGATTGTTAGAGTGCTGAAGAAAGGATATGATGGGGAATATGACATAAGTGACTGAGTTGATTTGTTCTTCTATTCAGCCCTGCCAGCTGTTATGTCAGGTGTGTCATGAGGCAATTGAACAATTCATACAATATGGAATTCTTTTGATAGAGGTAAGATGCTAATCCTATGTTTTGTGTATTTAAAAGACTAGGAACCTGCTTTTCTTTCCCCACTTTGCAATAGTATAATGTTTTGCCTCCTACTTTGTAAACTATCAGTTGCCAGGAATAAGCACTCTCCTTAGAATCCTTGCAGGTTGATTTTAAAGTCATAATCCCCAAAGAAGACCATAAAAAATATTCCTAGACCAAAACATATTGGGATACTTTTAAGAGCAAAATCATCTCTTTTTTTCAACATCCTAAGACTTTTTCTGTTTTCCACAACATATCTGTTGGGTGTTACCAGTCCTCTTTGCTTTCAGTTTGAAAGAAAAAATGAACAAGGAGGCCATGGTCCTGAGCTTGCAACACTTTAATAGGTCTGTTGATGACCAAAGCTCTTGGAGGTCTGTAATTCATTAGGTTTGCCGTAGATTGAAACTGACTTGACAGCATGCAAAGCATCTTGAAACACTAAATCTCAAATCTTGAGACTCTTCTTTAGCTCAGAATGCAAAATGACAATTCTGCATATGCAGATGCACATAGATACATAGTGCTCTGTTACTAAATCTATTATCTGTCCAAATTCTAGATCAGTGGTTCTCAACCTTCCTAATGCTGCGACCCTTTAATACAGTTCCTCATGTTGTGGTGACCCCCAACCATAAAATTATTTATTTATTATTTACAATGCCTCCCCCCCGGCAAAGGCCGCCTTGCCAGGAACGGGGGAGGGGGCGGGCAGGGAGGGAAAGAGGAGCCAAACGTCTTCCCCAGAAGCACTGCCTTGCAGCGCTCCGGCCCTTCCGCAGCGCCCCCCTCCATGGCGAATGGGGCAGAGACCATGGCGAGGAGGGGGCCTGCCCCCTGTGCTGCTGTGGCCCCCCCAAGCTGGCCCGTCAGACGGGAGGTTCTCCCAGTAG
Source organism: Iguana delicatissima (assembly GCA_948472985.1). NCBI lineage: Eukaryota > Metazoa > Chordata > Lepidosauria > Squamata > Iguanidae > Iguana > Iguana delicatissima. The sequence continues at coordinate 49,995 of CAOKZL010002263.1, forward strand.
CGGAGAAGGGGAGTGATTTCAGTCCCTTCTGAACAGGGGGCAGGAGGACACGAGCACGTGGCTCGCGCTTGCACACCACCACTCCTGGGCCTTTTCCGCATGTTACCTTATCGCAGAGGTGGGGGGTGCCGTTCACGCAAGCAGGTTCTTGCGCGAAGTGCTCTCTTCGCTGCTCCTTCATCCCACAGCTGGCTTCCTGGTTGCACGACCGCCCCACCCCTTCCTCCCCCAGCGCAGCCTACAGCTCCCAGGCTGCACTGCGGAAGGAAGGGGCGGTGCGGTCGCGCAACCAGGAAGCCAGCTGCGGGACGAAGGAGCAGCGAAGAGAGGGCACCCCCCACCTCTGTGATAAGGTATCATGCAGAAAAGGCCCAGGAGTGGTGGTGCGCAAGCGTGAGCCATGCGCTCGCGTCCTCCTGCCTCCTTTGGCGGGAGCGCATGCGGCCACATGTGCTCCCGCCAAAGGGGGCAGGAGGACGCGAGTGCATGGCTCGCGTTTGCGCACCACCACCGAGGAGGGAATGGGGTCTAAGACCATCGGAAATACATATTTTCCGATGGTCTTAGGCAACCCCTGTGAAAGGGTTGTTCGACCCCCAAAGGGGTCGCGACCCACAGGTTGAGAATCGCTGTTCTAGATGCTAATGTTCATGCAGAGCTCACCAAACAGCCTTCAAATGAATGTTTTAGGGCTCAAGAAGCCACTAAACAAGTTCAGAGGCCTTTCCAAGATTTAGGATAAAAATAATCTGCTTTGGTTGGAGAACTTGTAGAAAAACAAAACATTTTAAGACAATAATTTAATGCAACCAACATTATAAATAAATCTGGAAGTCTTTTGGTGAGATGACAGGAGAGTCCACCACCACCACCGCCTACTGTTCTCTAAAATGATGGATGATACTTTATTCAAAAAATCAAGCTGAGGAATGTTTGCTAGCCAGTAATCCTAATTTTAGAATACGATGTTGCCGGCATTTCACATATGCCAGGCAATAAACTAATTTTGAAAAATTAAGATCAGTGATACTGAGCTTAACTTTGCAATTTAGGCACAGTACATACATATACCTGAGAGGAAGCCCCGTTACATTCAGCAGGGTTTAAAATCTGAGCAGCAATCTGTAGGACTGCACTGACATTGTATTTCCTAGAAATGTTTGGATTGAAATTATACCAAAGCAACTATTTGATTCTTTTCCTTCAGGCTTGGAGTCTCATCAGAAGTCTCAATAACTCACTAATTTTTTTCCTTTTATGAGGCAGCATTCTTCTTCCATTAAGGTTGTCCTTTCATCGTAACCCATTTCAGTGAGACTATGCAATCTAACACTTGGCCCTCTAGAAGGCACTGTTTTTCTTCTTTTCTAATATGTAGCTACAATTCAGCAGAAAAGAAGATGCTTTACTACAAATGTAAAATTTGAGAGTGGCTGGGGTGCAGATTTACAATCTCATTTATAAGTGTGGGGGTTACAATACAGGTCACAGCCTGGAGGAAACCTATGTGTTCTGTCCCTGCTGCAAGATATGAAATTGAAAACTGATAAGATTGGGAGACATTTTATTTTTTTCTATTTTGAAATGATTAGTGAAGTTGTTAAATTATGAAGGTGTTTATTTTTACGTATTTGAGCCAAATATACAAGTTTTTAAAACTGCTGAATAATGTTGAGGATTACAGGACATACTGGCTGGTATCCAGGAAAGACCGGGGGTGAGGGAATGAGGAGGCAACTTTTATCAGTTCTTCCTGCAGTCTCAAATCCACTCTTGTGTGTTGTGAGCCTTCCTGGAACGGAGTGAGACATTGTGCCTGGGAGATGCAGAATAAGGGGGATTAAGCTACAGTTTTTTTCCTCTTTTTTGCAGCACCTTTGCTGTGGGTTAAAAACCATCCACTGTCAGAACACAAAATGTGGATCTATTCCAATTCATTTTTACCATGACCAGATTATCTTTTTTTTGTTCCCACATATGGATGCTTTTTGTTTTCATTGGATTTTATTTTCCTTTTTTGCAAAATGAGGGGAAAATGTGCGTAGGTAGTTCTAATACATTTCTAACATAGGGAATATACTTTACCTTTATGCAATGTGTTAAGGCAGAAAATAACTGCTAACCAAATCATAGACAGTTTCTGGAATTTTGTTGATGTCTAAGTTTCTCTAAGGAGGCCTTTGGATATTTTTGTCCAGTGCAGGATTTTGTCTCCATTTAGTTTAAGATTGCAGAAGCAGAGTTGCTCATGCAGTGACGTTGTAGATGGACAGTGGGTTTCCAATGCTGCCGTTCAACACAAAGGCTGTGTAACACATTCAGTGCATGTGGAGATCTACACTATCCAACCATAATGTACCATTTTGGCCAATAAATTTCATTTTTAATAGCCAATGAGAAACCCGTAAGCTTTACATGTGTGTCATAACACCCTCCTGATCATGTTCCTCAGCTGCATGCTACCTCTAATACTGGGAGTCATTTATAGCAATAGTGACTATTAATTATTGATATTTTCAGTGAACTTGTCTAATCCCTTTTTAAAACTATCCGAGTTACTAGCAATCATTTTACGTTTGATAGTGAGTTCTACAGCTGAAGTGTGAACCATTTGAATAAATACCTCCTTTTGTATATCCTCACAGTCCTATTGTTCAACATAACTGTACAACTCTTGGTTCTAGTATTTTGGGAGGGGCTCTATCTACCTAGCAGAGCTTATAGCTGGGTGGAGACATGCAGCCTTCCAGATGTTGTTTGACTGCAGGACACAGCAGCCATTGCCATTGTTAAGAACCACATGAGTCTCACACTGGCTTACAATAAGAGAGCTGACTGAAGGGTGAATTGTTTTGTTGTTGTCATGTGCCTTCATGTTGTTTCCAACTTACGGCAACCCTGAGGTGAACCTGTCACAGGGGTTTCTGGGACTGAAAGTGTATGGTCACCCAGCAGGTTTCCATGGCTGAGTGAGAAATCAAACCCTAATCTTCAGGGTTGTAGTTCAACACTCAAATCACTACAGCATTCTGGCTCTCAACAAGAGTGAATAGGAAACTGCATTTCAGCTTTATAAACCCTGTAAAGAACGCTGTACTCCTTTCTGAACAAAGCCCAAGCTGCCAGTAGAAATGAAATGAAGCCTGGTAGAAAAGTCTCTGGAAGTTGCAGTTGTCAAGATGCTATGTGCTTGAATATTCACAAAAACCTCTTTTAAGAGAATGTTGCAAAGGCAGTTAAGATATTTTAAAGAGAATGGTGAAGTTTTTAGAGAAAGAATTGTTACATTAGATAGTATAATACAGGAGACCATTCTAATATTGTTTGTTTGGAATGATAGGTATAATATAAATAAAAAGAATAATTGGATATTGCTTCTTTTCTTATCCAATTAACGTTAGTAGAAGTGTGCCCACTCCAGAACGTTCATAGATATTTCTCCCACAGTGTCTCTTTATAAAAATGAGAAGTGTCTATTTTGGAACAAACTCTGGGATATCTCTCTATATAATGGTCGCACCAGAGTACACAAAAAGGGTAAAAATTGTAAAAGCTTGATAACCAATAGTGCATTTGAATGTCTGATTCCTACTGCTTTGTATTTCTATATTAAGCAGGATGAGCAGGAGGACATTAATCCTAACCTTGCAGAGCAGCACTGGGAGAAGAAAATCCTAGAGCCATTGTCTTGGAGGAGTGATGAGGAAGATGAAGACAGTGACTTTGGTGAAGAACAGCGAGATTGCTACTTGAAGGTACTGCATAAACTGTAGGAGTAACAGCCAACTTTGGCCCATGTTTAGAGAGCTGTAACTGTATAGGAACTGACTCTAGAAATTCTAGCTAATATCTCTCCCAAACTGTGCAGAATTGATGGTACCTAAAGGACACTCATAGAAAGTGTGTGCCTTGAAACACAACCTTTTTTTGTCTGCTTCTGCCTTAGCTACATCTCTGCCTGCCTAGCCCAATTTGATGGTCTTCTCATTTGTTTTTAAATATATTCAACGTATACATTGAAATAGTGTTTTGTGTTCTTCGTAGTTATGCTTTCTTTCAAGATACTCCATTCTCAGGAGATGCTGGTCTATGACCGTAATAATAAAGATTCTAACATTCTCAGGAGTAATTCACAATAAGTGGGTTAATCTGTTGAGCCATCCTATCAAGACAGGGGTTCCCAAAGTTCTAAATCCATTTGCACCATTGACTCCTATCTCTCCCTCTCCTCAGTTTTATGCTTCCTGCCTTGCCAACCAGTCGGTTTTGTGTATCTCCCTCAATCTTTCTTTAGACTTTTTGTTAACGATTCCTTGTTGGTTAAATAATTTCATTAAATTAGTTCAAGAATGACTGCAGAATTGACAAAAAAGAAATGTAAACAAATCAGTACGGATGATAGAGTAGACCCCCACATGCCTTCTGCGAAAAAGAAGCACCAAGTGGAGGATGAAGCAGTTCCAAAAGATTTCCCCAAGACTGAAACTTGCAAGTCGTAGAGAAGAAGAAATTACCAGAATACAAAGAGTCAATTAACCATTAAATGTGCCTCTGAACCTGGTTCTGAGACAACATTGAATAAAATATTTTTGTCCTCGAGTATGAGTGAATTGGAGGTTTGAATTACCATAGCAGCATGTGGAGGCAGTAAGATTGGAAGAAATTGGTGTGGAACAATGAAATAAGTCAAAGGATTAAATTAAAGGCTGTATCTGAGAAGTGTGGTCATGGAGGAAAAGGGTGATCGGAGCTCATTAGCATGGTTGCTGCTTCAGGGCATCATCTTGAGATTCTTGTTTCTGGCCAGAAGGCTGAGGTTGAGGGCAGGAGAACATCCTTCTAATAGGAAAAGGATATGCAAACACATGTGCAGATGTATATATTGGCTACTGTTCTCAGCTCTTCAGGGAAGTCAGTGCAGCATGCCATGGAGGAAAAAAGACTTTTAAATGCAAGCCATGAAATGAGTATACAAGACCAATTTTTGAATTATTTGTCTAGTTTGGTGACTGAAAATGATTTGCAAGCACAGGCAAGTTTATCATGTGTTAATGAGCCTGGGGTTTTGGGGGCAGTTTCCATAGTTGTTTATGTCTGTGATAAGAAATACAGCAAGGGAGTTAGTGAATGCAAGTACAAACAAGGCTTCGTTCATCATTTAGCAATCTCAGTCAAAGTTTTTTTTAAGCCGAATGAATTTGACTAATTTGAGCAATTGAGCAATATAAGCAATTTAGGTAATTTAAGTGATTTAAATAATTTAGGTAACTTATTGAATTCAGTGAATTTTATTAGTCAGATTGATTAATCTTCTATACAATCAGCTTTGAATGAGAATAGAGTGGAAATGAATTCTTCAGTTTTAAACAGTTCATCATACTTAAGCTCAACAAATAGGAGGATGGCCATGAGCAATTAATTGATTCTGGGTCTCAAAGAAAAGTTGTTAGTACTTGTGCTCCAATGGAAATGTCTAAATAGTGTAAGGACAAGACTGGACATATTATAAACACAGGTATTGTGGATAAATGAGTAGTGTACTCAGATCTAAATTTTAATTCTGATGACAATGATTTAGATTTGGAGACTAGGAGTGAAGATAACTCAGATTTCAAGATAGTGAAAGAGATTATCAAGAGTAGGTTGTTTGAGGCAGATAATTTCAGAAGTCTAGTTAGGTAAGTTACAGTCACTTTGAGTTTGGAATCTGATCTTAATTTTGATCAGGGGAGTTTGAAAGATCTAATAGGATTGCTTCAGTGCTGCAGAGAGCTCTATCTTAAAGCACTCAGATTCCAGTGCCAGAAATGTTCAAAGACTTAATTGATTCTGAGTGGGAAATTCATCTTAATATTAAGAGGTTCACTGGCTATAGTAAGAAATTGTATATATATGAAAAAGAAATTACGGCCTAGTTAGCTTTGGTTGATGGTCCCATTTCAGCTCTGAGTTCTAATTCAGTGGTTCTGAGAGAGGGAGACACAGTTTTAGAGGACATAGATGAGAATAGATGCTGCACTCAGGAAAGCTCATAAAGCCACAGCATTAGCAATTAGAACATCTGTAGCAACATCAGTGTTTGCTAGGGCTGCCTTGGGTTCAGGGGATCTTAAATCTAGAAGGTATAAGTACTTGTGTCTTGCAGAGAGAGTTACAAAGGTTTGATAAAGTTTTAATATGTGGCAGATGCTGGTTGTGATGCTGTGGCATTCACAGCCAGATCTATAATGGCAACAACTGTAAGCAGAAGATTGTTGTAGATCCAGCATTGGAAGGCAGATCAAAAGTCCAGGACCACATTGGTTAACACTCCAGTCAAAGGGAAACTTTGGAGAAGGTCCTAATGGAAACAAAATATAAAAAACAGATCCTTCCAAAAATTCAAAAAAGAAAAATGGATAGGATGTAGGAATGAAACCTATTCCTTCTGTGGAGAAAGAGGAATTTTTGAGGAGAAAGAGGGTTTCAGAGACAGATTTCAGTACAAACCATAATGGAACAAGTTGAGTTTTCAGTTTAGGTAGCGGGGTCCTCAACTGGCAAGAAGAGGAGCCACCCACTCCATTATGGGTGGAAATTCTCAATTTTGACTCAAGGGAAGTTCTGGTGGGAAAGACTTCTTTGTTTTGGGTCATTTGTGGAGTTCAGTAACGTTGGACAACTGGGTCCTTGAAGTAATAAAAGGGTACACCATCAAATTTCAGAAAAGACTGAAAGGAAAATTTCTCTCATTGCTGGTATCAAAGAATGTTGCAAAAAGGAAAATAGTTCAACAAGTGATGTGTCGTCTATTAGATATAGGAGCAATAGAGCAGGTGCCTCAAAGTCAAAAGTATGAGGTCATTTTTTCCCCATTTTTCACCCAAGCACAGTGGGGATTTCAGACCTGTTCTGGATCTAAAATACCTAAATAGGTTGTCCAGTAATGGGCAACTTCAAGGTGGAGACCTTGTAAACTCTCTTGGGCAATTTAGAATTGGTTCCAGTAGTAGCCTATCTGAGGCAGCAGGGTATTCAACTGTACCCATTCCTGGACAATATTTTGGTAAAAGCAGGAAGTCAAACCAAAGCTGAGGAGGATCTCAGGAGGACATTGTTTGTACACCATGGTTTTATGGTGAACCAGCAAGAATCAGGCAACTTAAAGTTTGACTGGTTTGGGAGCAAGATTAGACGTGAAGAAGAGTTGTGTATTCCTTTCAGAGAAGGAAAGATAAGGACATTCCTAGCAAATTTGCTTCAAATGGAAAGGGAAGGTTTGATGTTTCTAGTGAAAGGGTTAGGAATAATGATATCCACAATACAGATAGTACCTTGGCAACATTTCATACAAGGACGCTACAGCTTTTCCTGAGACCTCACCAAACCTCTACAATAAAAAAGTTGTATTACAATCTGATCTTGCAATGCCAAGTAAGGAAAGATTTGGAACAGGGGCTAAAGGCAGTGTGTTGTGCAAGGACATTTCCTTCCTTCTGCAAAGGAAAAGACCAGTAACAACAGATGCCAACCTTTGTGGCTGGAGAGTGCATTGCAGTGGACAGTCTGTGCTGGGTTAGTGGACAGCAACAGAAACATTGCTCAGTATCAATCTTCCAGAAATGAGAGCAGTCAGGTTGGCATTAATTCAACTTGTGCCAATGTTAGAAAATCAGAATGTGCAGAAATTTACATACAACATGTCAATAAAGGCATGCCTGGACAACTAAGGGTGATCTTGCGTTCATCAACTACATTTTCAGCAATCTATCTGAAAGGAAAACTCAATTTGACAGTGGACTTCCCGAGCAGGCGCAGGTTGTCACCAAGGCAGTAGAGTTTGAACAGTCAAGTATTTGACTGATTGCAAATGCAATACAGGGAGTTTGTGATGGAAGTTTGTCTCTGGTGACAATTTCAAAATAAAAAGATTTTTTTTTCAGTAAGTGGAAGCATAAATGCCAAATGTCACAATGCTCTGGCAGTAGCATGGCCCTTTCGGCCTTTCGGTCTTCTGTATGCATTTTCACCACTGCCAATAGTCCAAAGAGATCTAAAGATTCAACTAGAGAGATAGTTGTAATTGCTTCACATTGGCCTCATAGGCCATGGTTTCCTCTGTTGATTTGTATGTCAGTGGAGGAACCATGCATCCTGCTGCCGACATCAGACTTACTGCCTCAAGGTTTGTGCTTCATCTGGATCCAGGATGGTTGAAGTTAACCACCAAGGTTGAATGGAGACATTGGATCCAGCAGGTATATTCAGAGTCAGTAACACCGACAGTTTTGGCTTTCAGATGGTGCAAAACAACTTCTATATATGAGATCACCTGAAAAACATTTAAAAAGTGGTGTTTAGAGAGTTAATTTCCATATGAAAGTGCAAATGTAAAGGATGTCTTAGCAGTTTTGCAAACTGTTTTGCAAATCTGACGAAGGGCCTAAGGCCCAATACATTAAAAAGGCAAGTGTCAACAATACTTTTTCGAAAGGGATGTCCCGGCCACATCATTCGCATGTTAAAAGATTTATCAGAGGTACAACTTTGCAAGCTCCACCAACAGTTCACTAGTTTCCGTCATGGGATCTGAACCTAGTTTTGAATGTTTTGTCCAGGTCTCCATTTTAACTACTTAAAGACACTTCATTAGGATACTATGTTTCAGAGAGTTTTTTTTTTCCTGGTGGCAGTAACATTGGCTAGAAAGGTTTTGGAGCTGGTGTCACTTTCAGTCAATCCAAATTTCTGCACGCTTGATAAGAAAAAGCTATCTTTAACAGTTGATCCATCATTCATTCCAAAGACTTTGTTTATGAGGGCTAGGAGCCAGTCTATTGAACTAACCACATCTTGTACATCCTGTGGATTAAAAATGGCACTCTTTTGATGTATGGTGTGCTTTTAAGGTCTACATTCAGAGAATGAAAAGGTTTAAACACAGAGAAACCCACTTTGTCTCTTTTAATCCAAGGACATTGGGTCATAAAACATCCAAGTCAATGTTACCAAGGTGGAAAAAGGGTTGCATTTATTTGTATTATGATTATGGAAAGACATTAAGGCCACAGCATAATTAGACCCATTCAATGAGATTAATGGCAACAACTACAGCTTTTCAAGTGGCAGCTTCATAAGAAGACATCTGTAAAGCAGTGGAGTGGAACTAGCGATCCACATTTGGGAGACACTGTAAAGTAGACAAGTACCAATCAGACCTTGCAGCATTTGGAAGAACTGTTCTGCGGGCACTATTGCAAGAAAATAGCAGCTAGTCCCACCTTTGAGGTAGAAGCTTGAGTATGTCCCACCTGTTGTGGATTGTTCCTTCAGATCGTCTGAGAATATGTTCATACTTACAATGAATGATCATTCTAGGTAGGCTGAAGAAGCAATCCATCCCAACCCTGGGACTGTTAAGTGAAACTGAAGGAGAATAAGTCAGAATTTACATCAGCATGGACAGTATAAAAAAAAGAATAATTTCTTCAAATTTCACTAAATTGAGTCTTGTAACTGTCAACAAGGCTACATGATTAAATTGAAGAAAGAGAGAAAGGAGTTAATATTTCAAATGGATTTATAACTTTGGGAACTCCTGTCCTCATCAGCTGGCATGAGAGATAAACCCACTTGTTATAGATTGCTCCTTCAGCCTACTCAGAATGATCAACCAGGTTTCCAGCCCCTGCTGTAGGTATTTAACATTCTTTGGTTGCTAAACACAGCCATTCCACCTTCGGTTTGTTTGGTATTTGTCTCCTTAGGTTTCCCCCCCGAATATTCTATTTCTGCAAATTTTGATACTCCTCCAGCCAATCTTTTTAAGCAGATGGTGTAGCTGTTTTAGTCTGTTCCAGCAAAAACAAAAAAGAATCTTGTATCACCTTAAAGACTGAACAGGTTTTTGTTCACTCTAGCCACCAGTGAAAGGCTGACATGAGCTGAAGCAAGCTGGGATCCACAGAATTTAATAATACATAAACACACAAGTTTTTAAAGTGCAGCAAGACTCTTGGTTACCCAAGCAAGCTGCTATTTCTGTCTTACTTTCCAGTAGCCCAATTTTATAACTCAGGACCTGAATGAAAGAAAATGTTGCCATGTTCATCTGTTCAGGATCTCAGGCACTGCATTCAATTCTTCTACTTGATTGTCATACCCCTCCCAGTTACATCAGTATTCTGTACCCACTGAGCATACTAGCTTATTATTTGGTTGTTTAAAGGAGGGATCCCCTCCCATGTATATTCTACTTCTTCAAAAATTAGAGTATGCTTGCACCTGCTGATTCACCCTCTTGTAAATAAGCGGAACTGTTTCGGCTGTATTAGTTGTAGACAGGGTGGGAAAGTCCCAGTAATGGTTGGGGGTGGGGTGGGAAGGCAGGATATAATATAGATAAAATAAGTACTGTGAGAATTGGTGCCACTGTCAATATGTGTGATACAAGTATACAACGCTTGTTTTATCTGAATTGGATTAGGGATCCACCTGCTGTATGGCTGTGTTGCATCACACTTTATCTTCCATTGTGGTGAATTAGTGCCAGTTGTTTTTGCTTTCTTTATTTCTCTTATGTAGGTCAGCCAGTCACAGGAACACCAGCAATACATTACCTTTCTGCAGAAGCTGCTGGGACCTTTACTGGAGGCATACAGTGCTGCAGCCATATTCATCCATAATTTCAGTGGTCCTGTCAGGGAATCCGAGTACCTTCAAAAATTACACAAGTACTTAATAATGAGAACAGAGAAGAATGTTGCTGTCTATGGTATGTGAAACAGTTACTTTCTGTGGAAAAGTATGTGTTTATTGGTATTATTCTCAGCAATGTTGTATTCATCTTGAGATAATACTTTTATCCTCACCTTCCCCACATGTACAGCTGAAAGTGCCACCTATTGCCTTGCAAGAAATGCAGTGAAAGTCTTCAAGGACATGGGTGTAAGTATTTATTTGCTTCACAGTGCCCTGTTGTTTGCTGTTTGCATGACTTCAAGTTGTTTCCAACTTACGTCAACTCTTAAGGGGAACCTATCACAGGGTTTTCTTGGCAAAAGCTGTTCAGAAGATGTTTTCCTTTGCCTTCCTGTCTAAGGCTGAGGGAATGTGACTTGCCCAAGGTTGCCCAGTGGGTTTCCATGGCCAGGTAGGTATCAAACCTTGGTCTCCAGAGTCATAGTCCAACGCTTAAATCACTACACCATTCTGGCTCTCTGCACAGTGCTATATATATTCCTAGATGTATGTTCATGTTAATCTTGTTAAGTTCAGTGAGACACCAACCAAGATCTTGTTGACCCATTGGCAGAGTGTAATTCTTCACCAGTATAAGTGCTCACAGAGGGTGGTGATCTGCTGCTCTTCTCAAGGTATATGAAGGGAACCAAATGACACCTGAATACATCCCTGTGGCCAATATGTACTCATGGGGTGGGGGCAGAGCTGCACCTGGTAGCCTTTGGCTGCTCTTGTACATCTTTGTCAAAGGTGTTATGCAAAGAGGTACTAGGAGACCTTGCTTCCAAATCACCTTTTTACTTCGTGTGGTGAATTTTGTAATGGCTAGAAATGATATATAATCTTTTGTTATAGTTCCTTTTGAACTGCGGTTACAATTAGGTACTAACTGCTAATAACAACTAATAACCTTGGACCAGGAGGCATCTGGTGGTTTAGTTTGTGCACTCATGTCCCAGAACATAAGTATTGCTGAGACAAATGCACCTGCCTGTGGCCCATCTGCTAGCTGGTGAGTGCATGAATGCAAATACCCCCTAACTCTACCACTTTAGTCTGCAGGAAGCACATGTTTATTCTTCATGCTTTCTTGAAGACAGTTGGTTTCTGCTAATTTACTGCACTAAAATCTCCTTTGGTACAATGAGTTGCCCTTTGTCACATAGACATGGGAAAATTCCTGGCACCATCTATCTTGCATAGATTTGGCCTTTTTTAAGAAGCTATAAAATAGTCCTTTTGGTATTTCCCTTTATCCCATGACATCCACATGTCAGTATAATGCTTGACTCTGAATAGATTTAAGAACACATTCATGTAATATATTGGAGATGCTTTTTTACCCACAAGGGCTATATGCTCAGATCAACTCCGTGTCAGAGCCTTACAGATTGTGAAAGTTGCTGAGGCTAAATTACATGAGCTGCTACATTGTATATTTTACTATTGTGTGAATAAATCACTTTTGCAAATAGGAAAAGCAAGGCAAAGTAACATAACCCAAGAGAACATTTTTGTTCAGGGCTGTCACTAACTGGAAATAATGGGTGTTGCTGAAGGATGTTAAAACACACTTTTGTGTTTCCCCTCTAGGTGTTTAAGGAGACAAAACAGAAGAGAGAAAGTGTTTTGGAACTAAGCAGCACTTTTCTACCTCATGGCAATAGGCAAAAACTACTAGAATTTATCCTTGGTTTCGTTATACTGTAGAATAGACCTGTCTATCTTCTGCCACCAAGAACTTGGGAAACTTGGAGAATGTGACACAGAGCTTCGGGGCTTTTTGCTGCTTCCATAGTGTTTATAGTGCCATTTTGGTAAGGCCTTATCTGACCCAAACCACTGGAAGACAAGTGCCTTCTTAAATATGCATGTCTGGAACTTTATGACTCAGTAACCCAGTTAAACACTTATAAAATACTGGATGCAAGCGATAAAGCCATGTTTGTGCAAAACAAAAAATTCACTTTTCACATGAATCACATGTTATATATTCGCACTGTAAAGTGTTATGTTTATTTCAAGACTAATGACTGTGAGAAATGCACAAATATCTTTACCAGCAATCTCTGCAGTTCTGAGTAAGATGAAATAATTCAGAGTAATATGCAAACTTTATGAAAGCCTTGTCAGCAAGACCATCTCATTCTGTTTACGCTTGCAGAATAATGTATTTAGGAGAATTGATCATAGTGGATGGAAGGGGTGTTTTTTTCCTCATATTATTGTGGGGATATACTAAATAAAAATAATAGAGCAACAGCCAGCATCTCATTAAGAACCAGCTGAACAGCTCCCACTGACCCACATAAACTGCACTTTTAGTTGCAGAGTAAGAACATTAAGATGTACTGGGTTTTCTCCCCAACAGAAATGGAAAACTAATACTTAGTTTATTAAATATCTAGACCCTTGGCATTTTGCATCCGAAGCACTAAAATGCTTTCCTTGATCTGCCTTTGAACCAGAACAATAATATCAGTTTGCTACTTTCCAGTATTTTGAATATAGCTTATGTAGTATAAATTTTAGAGATAATGTTGAGATATTTCAAAAATGAAGTAGCCCATTCTTATCTTGAGTCATTTTGGATGGGAAGATGTTGACACTAAAATCGTACCAATAAAATGGCTCAAGCAAATGTGTAATTCTGGCTCAGTTGTTTATTCTTAATGACAAAGTTCAGAATTAAGATTGCAAAACATTCATTCTTGAGTAGTAGTCTAAAAGTTAATGACACCCAGAATGAATTGTGACAGTAACAAAATATTTGAAACTTGTTAAGGCAAGAAACAAAGGATTTGTTCTTGAGAGAACTTTTCACCTTACCAAAAGAAGAAATGTGGCTGCTGCTCTTACATAAACAGAACATTCTTGGCCCTGTTCTCTTCAGCTGGAATCTGGGAAATTGTCTGGTCATGAAAATCTGTTTAAGCTGTTAATTAGAAATTAAAAATGCAAAAGTGACAGTGTTGCACATTCACTCCAGCACAGATTTTCTTTGCATTTTGTGCGTTTACAACTGTGTGTGTACTCCACATTTATTAAAGTCTTACCTTTTACAAATATATTTGTGGATTAAAACAGTTAACAGAGTGCAATATTTTGTCAGTATTCCCACATCACTGCCTATGAGAGGAGCTGCTGTGCATGTTTTTCATCACTAAATAGGTGCTTTAAAATATTTAATACGAACTTCTGAACCAAAGTTGCATATCAGTGACAGCAGCAGACAGTAAAACCTGAATCAATTTGCTTGTTCCTTTATTATTTCCAACAAGATAGCAGCTGAAACGAACTCCATTTGTTTTAATAAAGTCTACTAGCTACTGAGAGCAATTACATCTCATCCTTCCTAATGTGCACTATTTGTTAAATGGAATGTATTCTCTGAACAGCAATTTCTAAATATTACTGATAGCTTCTATTTAAGGTCAGATAAATAGGTGCTTGTAAATAGGTAACTTCTCTTTATTTTACCACACTTCAGTAGATGTTCAGCGTATGCCAGAATCTACTTTGTGTATTTTTTTTCCTAAAAAGAACCAAGCAATATATTGCAGATAATGCTTGACTAATTTTAATGAACATGTTCTAATTTAAAAGAAAAGATGGTTTAGAATTTACTTTGTGACTAATGAGAATAACTTATTACCTTAAAATATTTGTGATGTGTTGCAGTGTGGATCTGAGTTGATGATACAATGCACTGTATTGTAACTGCTGGATGTGAGGAGATCTCCTCAATGTAGACTTCCTAAACGTCAGAGAGTCATTGCATGTGCTGAAATGTCAAGCTGTGAATGTTGTGCAGGAATGGGGACAGGTATTTTTCTGTGGCATAGATGTGGCTGTACACATAGTTGCATGTGGGCTGGTTTGGCTTTTCGATGAAAGTAAAGCACAGAACTCTTTACTACAAAGCAACTAAATGTAATTCTGCCTTTCTGCGGTTTATTTTTAAGATCCCATCTTGTTTGATGTAAGAAAAGTTTTAATTGGAGGTTTCGTTTTGCAGTTTTTAATGCTATGGCTCATCATAATTCTCTATTTAGAATATTAAAATTAAATATCTAAATTTTATTTACCTGTATTTATAGGAGCACAGCTCTACAAGTTAATAAAAACAACGGCATTCCACTTACATCTCTGAATTCTATTTGATAACTGATTTGTCTAATTTTTATCCTCTTTTAGTGAGTGGGTTAAAAGAGAACCCTGTGAATTATTTCCTAAAGACGTGCACCTGTCCTTTCATAGTGATATCTTCATTCTCCTACTGTAAATTTAAGAGACACATTATGTTTTTAACCAACTAGCTTGCCTGTACCTTTTAAAAAAAAGTTAGCATGTTTGCAACAATGAAGGGCTGGGAGAAAGTTGCAAAATTCTGTAGCTGTTCTATATTTCTACTTATGAAAACAGGCATGGTCTTGAAAAATGTTAATATACAGCTTTTCCCATTTTAACACCTTATGTATTTCTTGTAAGAAGCACAGAGCTGGATAGTAATTTTATTTTAATAAACAACTTGGAATTTCTTTGGAATGTGACTGACTCTTTAATGATAATAGCCTGCTTATAATCTGCTGTCCTCTTAGTGACACATCTGGGCCTCAACCTAAGTTGTTTGTCTCCAAAATAGAGAACTAGAGAAACTGAAGCTCCCTGTCTAGTGTAACACTAAGCTTTACAGTAGCCACAGCTAGAAAGATTCCAGTTGGATGCATAAATCTATGCTAACACATGGTCAAGGGTTCATGAACCTAATGGGTTTAATTAAGCACATTAACACACTTAGAAGCAATCAGCTAATAAAAGCATGTACAAATATCTCTGTGGGTTGTGATAGTCCTCTGAACTAGACAGTCCTTAGCAGCAGAGAATGAAGATGGATCAGTTTCTCTTAGGCACCATCCATTGTATGTGCTTTTCAGGTCTTTTAATGATGGGAAAATTTTCCCATCCAAGTCCCCATGGTCATACCTGGTCTTTAGATTATATCTCTCAGCTTGCCCACTTTCTTGACTGACCTGTGTTTAGCTGAGGCTGGTACTTCTAGACCATGGGTGGGAATTGGGTGGCTCAGGGGTCATTGGGGTAGCTCTGAGATCTTATCAAGACCAAAATGTAATAAGAATTTTTAAAGAAGCAGAGAATCATGTCACTGGAAGCCTCCAGAACATTATATTGCTGGCTTTGACCCTCCACACATGTAAAAGATCTGAAACAGGCCAAAATGATAAATTGTAGTACATTTTGGTGATGAAAGTCTACAGGGGTCTGTAGGACCTGAAAATGTGGCAGGTTCAGCAATCCGTGTCTGTCCACCCTGTTCTGTGTGAAAGATGCTATATAGTGTGCACATAGCAGTAGAAATGTCCCCTCACAAAAGCTTTCACACATGGGCTGAGCAAAGTGTTTCAGTAGATTTCCCCATCTTGGTAGTTTTGATTGTGACCTTTTATTGCGTATGTTATTCTAAGCATCACTGTGCATTATGTACATTATCTACGTTACGGTTAGTTCCTTGATTCATAGCTGTTTCCCAGGGAGAAGTCTCATTGTAATGACCAGTGTGCCCTTGACTAACCATTTATGTTATTACTGTTAAGCATTTAAACATTGCGTGGCCTTCTGTCTGGCTCACAGACTGTCTTACCACATAGAACAACGGACTCCTGTGGCATCCTAGAGACCAACCAATTTATGATAACATAAGCTTTTGTGGATCATTGCCCAATGAAAGCTTATGCCAAAATGAATTTGTTGGTCTCTGGGGGAAACTTTGCTTTTGTTGCAACAGATTAACATGCATGGCACTATGGTATCAGATTTAACTGTATGGAGGAGAAATGCATCAATTTCATGTCGAAACGCAGGTGTAAAGAGAAAGATTTTTAACTAAAGGCACATAGGAAGACATTATTCCAAAGGCTACATTTGACCAAATGAACAATGGTCCATAAAAGAGTGTTCTATAATGTTTTGGTATCTTCTGTGGTCAAAATCCTGTCCAATGCTGGTGGAGAGAAGGCAGCCTGCCCCATTACTTCCATGAGATCTAGGCAGGGAGGGAGAAGAAACTGGCATGGCAAATAGCTCATGAGGAACAGAGCTGTACAAGGGGACCCCTTGTGTCATCCACTCTGCTTCTCTGCTGTGGCAATGAACTGCTTGCACAAGTATGAAGTACACAGAACATGCAACTGAGGATAATGCTAGAGTTTGATCTGCACCTTTGTCCTTGCTGCACCAAGCCTTAACAGGGCAGCACCCTCTAGCAACTATTAGGAAAAAGACTGACAGAAAATGTCCACCCTCAAAAACCCTTTGATGCGGGCTTTTGGTTTTCAATCTTTATAAGTGGGTGATGACCATATTAGAGATAAACAATAGAAAAATAAAATCAAAATGATTAACAAACTTCTCCAGTGAAATCTTTTAAATTTTGCTTACAAATCTATCAAGTAAATTGGCTAGAGCTTAGAAGAAAGTAGCTACTGTTCTCAAAATATGATCTACTTTTAAATGGAAGAATTTTTGGTAAACAGGGAAACATTCGTCCCTTTTCATGTTTTTGTTTTGTTGGACAAGTTCAGAACTGGGTATTTAGAAATCCGCTAGTACCTGGATTTGCTCTGTCAGATAGACAGTGGTCATTTCCTCCATTTCAGTGGGAAATAATTCCCCGAGGCTGAAGAAGAAATGAAAACACCATTACTGCCAATGGCTTTTGTAAAACCTAATTTTTATTGACAGTATCTGTACTGCTAGGTTCCCTTCCATGTAAATACCATTCACCTTCCACATATGCTTACATTCAGGATGTCAAATTAAGCACCTTTTAATCTTTGGGTCTGTGTGTAATTCGATTTTGCTCATAACAACATTTTATTAAACTGGCTTGACTCTGTTCCCCATTTGAGGAGAAGCTGTCTTCACTTACTGTTATGGAACTTTAATTTGGGAGGTATTGAAAAGGACACAATAATGATTAAAATGCAGGAACTAAATACCAAGAACTGTCATCACCTAGAATGGAGAATGTTGGAGCATTTAAGTTGTGTGTGTGTGTGTGTGTGTTATATAAAAGTCAATGTTTGTGAGTTTGTCTGTTTGCCTGCATCAGACAGGAGAAAACCTCATACAATTGGCTGTGTGAGGCAAGAAGACCTCATATGATTGGCTGAGTGTGAAGATTCTATGGAATCCTGGGGTTGGCAGTTTACGGAAGGGCCTTTAGAATTCTCAGCTGATAGCTCTTGGGTCTCAGGCCGGTTGCTATGGAGATGAGGCCTACCATCAATAAGGATGCCAGAAAACATTTGGGAGGCATATGTGAGAAAAATTAAAGTGACATACACCACACTACAATGTCATAGCGCTATTATTCCACTTTCAACATCCTATGGAATCCTGGGATTTGTAGTTTAAGGAGGGGCATTTAAGAATTCTCAGCCAGAGAGGTCTTTGGCCTCAGTAAACTACAAACCCCAGAATTCTACAGGATGTTGACAGTGGAATAATAGCACTATAACAGCGTAGTGCAGAAATACCATAGTTACAAGGTCTTCTCACCTCACACAGTAGATTGTATGGGTTCCATATGTGAGGAATCTTAAAGTTGAAATTCAAAACAAAGAATGCTTCCAGAAAAACATAAAGTCACTGTACAAATTCAACAGAAAGAAAGAAAAAAAAACTTACTGCATCAACATCACCAGACAACAAAGATTGGATTGGGGACTATGGGGAAAAGTTACAGGCACTGGAACAGGCTGGTCACTATGGAGAAAATGCCTAGCAGCAAGGAGGTGGACAGTGTATTCCCTCAGGAACCAAACCTCTGAATGTTAACAACTCTGAATAAAGATTAGATTGGGGAATATGGGGAAAATTTACAAGCACAGAAATAGGCCAGTTCCTATGGACACGAGGCCTAGCAACAAGGAGGAGGACAGTGTACTCTCTAGGAACCCAAACTGTGTATGTAAATAACTGTGAAGACAGATTGCATTGGAAAATATGGAACAAAGTTACAGGAAATGGAGAAGATAGTTTGGTGAGTTCTAAAGAGGAAAGTAAAATCCTGGGCAACGCCAGGTTAATACTCTATATAGAAGTCAAAGTTTATCTGTGAGTTTGTCTATTTGTCTGCATCAGGGAAACGAAGACCTCATACGATTGGCTGTGTGAGGCAAAAAGACCTCATATAATTGGCTGTCTGTGAAGATTCTATGGAATCCTGGGGTTGGCAGTTTAGGGAGGTGCCTTTAGAATTCTCAGCCAGAGAGCTCTTAGTCCTCAGGCCAGTTGCTATGCAGATGAGGCCTAGCAGTAAGAAGAAGGGCAGTGTATTCTCTCAAAAACCAAACTTCTGTTATGTCAACAATTCTGAATACAGACTGGATTGGGGAATATGGGGAAAAGTTACAGGTACTAGAATAGGCCAGTTGCTATGGAGACAAGGCCTAGCAGCAAGAACGAAGACGGTTGCGTATTCCCTCATGAATCCAACCTCTGTATGTTAACAACTCTGAATAAAGATGAGATTGGGGAAAAGTTACAGGTACTGGAATAGGCCAGTTGCTATGAAGATGAGGCCTAGCAGCAAGGAGGAGGACAGCATATTCCCTCAGGAACCCAACCTCTGTATGATAACAACTCTAAATACAGATTGCATTGGGGAAAAGTTACAGATACTGGACAAGGCAGTTTGGGGAATTACAGCCACAGGATATCAAATTTGTGTATTTCTTTTCTTTTTTCTTTTCTTTTTTTAATTACACATGAAACATACAGTACATTACTGAACACAGACATTAGCATACACTATCAAACCAATAACACTAAAATGACAAAGCATCAACATGGCCATATCATGACAACATCAGTATAACAATATCGCACACTAATGAAGATTGATTATACGGTAACTGACAAGTTAACGTTCCCTAGCACGCCTGGTCACATCTAGTTGTACGCATATTTTGGAAGCCATCGTGGGCTTAGGGTTTCACACAACACCTAACATTAAACAAATAACATTAAGAGGGACCCACTGGTGACAAAACAGCATAAAGCTAATTTTCTTATCAATCCACCCTCCAGACTAAAAAATGAGACTTTATGCATATATGTATATTTTTTTTAACTTAAATAGCAATCAATTTCTCAATCAGTGTATCTACAATTAACAAAGTACATACAGAAATTTTCTTAATCTCATAATTACCGACCACCCATTCTCGTGGATAGTTAACTATAACTACCCTTGCTGACCCCCTTTCTCTATACTTCCCACTTTGAGACTCTTGTTGGCTGATTTCTCAATCAGATTTTCCTTTTAAATCATAAGGGGTCCCAAGGTAGTATACAAGTAATCTAACAATGGTTGTCAAATCTTTAGAAGTTTACTATCTGGTTTATTTTCTTTCCTACAGGTGATCTTATCTATCCCAGCAACGTCTGCCAACTTCTCTAACCATTCTATCTCAGGTGGTACTGACTCTTTTTTCCAATATCTAGCAAGAATAATTCTTGTAGCCATTATCATATGCCAGATCAGTCTGCCAAATTTTTCTTCCACTTCCTTATCCAAATAGAAAATACCCAACAAGAAGAATTCTGGATTTAAATAAATTTTGACATGCAGTACTTTTGGATTCTGAAGCATATCATCTTCCAAAATCTTTTAACCTTATGGCACCCCCAGCACTGATGAAAAAATGTACCAATATCTTTGTTGCACTTCCAGCATCTATTCTTTGCACACTTAATCATTTTGGCAATTCTCACAGGTGGGAGGTACCACCTAAACCACATTTTCAATGCATTCTCTTGCAGAATATAGGAACGAGTAAATTTAGTGCAATTTTTCCACACCTTCTCCCAATCTTCCAAATATGCATTATATCCTAAGTCTCATGCCCAGTTAATCATATATTCTTTAGTGGTTTCTTCCTCCAGATCAATCCCTAATATTAATTTATACATTTCGACAGCAGGTGGGTATTCCCGCCCTGCCATTGTTTTTCCAGAGGTGGTAATTCCAAAGTTATACCTCTCCTTTCCATGTCCTTTTTAAACCTTTCTTTGATCTGGAGGTAAAGAAACCACCGTATAACAACCCCCTCTTGTTGAAGTTTTTCAGTTTAACTTCTCCATCTTCTAAGTATGCTAGATCTTTATAAGTGAACCATTCTCTCTCTCTCCATAGACCTTTTATCTGAAGTGCTTCTGCTGAGGAAACGGAGGACGGCAACTTAGAATATAGAAGGGGCTTGTATTTTATCCATAAGAAACACAGAGCTGGATAGTAATTTTATTTTAATAAACAACTTGGAATTTCTTTGGAACGTGACTGACTCTTTAATGATAATAGCCTGCTTATAATCTGCCATCCACTTAGTGACACATCTGGGCCTCAGGAACCCAAGCTCTATATGTTAACAACTCTGAATACAGATTGTATTGGGGAAAAGTTGATACTGGACAAGGCAGTTTGGGGAATTACAGCCACAGGATATCAAATCTGTGTATTTCAACCGCACCTAATTCCTAAGGTAAGGTAAGGTAATTCCTCAGGTATTTCTAACAAGTGTTATTGATGAGAAAATATAATCCCAGGCAATGCCAGGCAAATACGCTAGTATATAAATAAAAATTAAATCTGCTTGGTTCTCAAACAATGAGAGAGGCCTTCATAAAGAAGCAGCAGTACTGCAATTAACACGTTAACAGCAGTAGGTAAGAAGGAAAGATGAGGGTTAGTTGGCATTGATTCCTGATGTGACTGAACTGGCATGACACAACTCCTGGTTTTTGTCAGAACAAACTGTGAGAGGCAGTTGACATAAAAACACATAGGCTTCCCTGTTCTGTGTTAAACTTTAGTTAGCAACATAGGGGCAAAGACAAAGGCCTTTTCTGCACAAGGGCAATACATCGCACTGGCATCGTATTCTTGCTGCTACGTTTGCATGTTAAACCGGTTAGTATTGGTGTTTCTTCTGCAGATTTGCGCAGCTTGAGCTCTTAGCACAATTACTATTGGTGTAAAACCAATGTATTGTAAAACCGGAAAAACTCTGGTGTAAAGCACAAAAACCGGTTGGGCTGCATTTCTGACAACATGCGGAAGGTGTACACTGCAGAGGTGGTTCTCTGTGGGCATTCCCACCTTTCCCTGGTGTCATTTCTGTCCACTCCTGTCTCCGCCCCTCAAATGCAGGGCGGGAGCCATTGTGTTGCATGGACTGCTGGAATACAGTGAAATACTTTGGGATCCTCAGAATGGTTGCTTTTCAATTTCTGGCTATCTAGACCAGAGCTTTCCAAACTTTTCATGTTGGTCACACACTTTGTAGACAAGCATCATTTCGTGACATAGTAATTTTACTAGCAATTTTACTAGCAAACCAGAGGTTAAGCTAACACCTTATAAGAGATCTGGGCATATACATAAATTGTAATAATGAAATATATGGGGACAAAACATATCTCATGCAAACCTTTCATTTATATTTTTAAAAATATATGATTTGTTTATAACACGTTATATACATTTCCAAGACTCAGGCGGGGGCTTGTCTTCTTTAAGAATGAACTAAAGTACCTCCGCTGATATGTAGCAATGTTGTTTTTTTAAAAAAATTGACTAATTGGAGGTGGCGGTGTGGAGCAAGGGAGGGAGTGGGAGGAGGATGGAAGTTTCACGAGAATTGAGGGAGTGGAAGTGGCAAATGATTTTCATC
The DNA here is from genome assembly GCA_948472985.1 of Iguana delicatissima. NCBI lineage: Eukaryota > Metazoa > Chordata > Lepidosauria > Squamata > Iguanidae > Iguana > Iguana delicatissima. The sequence continues at coordinate 72,476 of CAOKZL010002263.1, forward strand.
GCATTACTTCAACAGATAACAACCCGGTAAAATCAGAGTAAGTTGCGTTAAAAAACACTGCTCACAACACGCAGTGAAATGCTCCTGCACTCTGGTGCAGAAATGGCCAAAGTGTGGGAGATTAATTTTTTTTAAAAAATGCTGTGGCTGAAGACATGACAAGACACATTACTAACTCTGAAAAAACATATAAGGTCATAGGAGAAAAAAATAGGCAAGGCGGGTATTGCTAAAGCACATTAATTAAGAAAATATCATTTCTTCAATATAGTCAGAAGCAGAATACCACCCAGAGAGGGAGTTTGACTATTAGAAGAGAAAAGACTGTTAAATTAGGATGGGGAGGCAGAGAAGCTGGATGAATTATTTACACATCTCCTTACTGTGGACGATGCAAGATGCATACTGAAACTTAATGAAACTTCCAAAGGGAAATTACAGCATTGCTCTCTTGCAGGAAAAACAGCAGTCTGTTAACAACCAGAAATGATTGAAGAGGAAACAGTGAGATTAGAGGAAAATTAAATACAGAAAGCATCAATCTTTGGCTCTTTAGAAGTCTCAACATCCATGTGGATAGGACTGTGTCCACAAGGATGTTAGCTGGGTCATAGAAAGCAATTTCTGGTGTGCCAGGATCCTAGTAGCCATTACTGACCAGGACTGAAGGATAAACTGGAGGCAGCATCCAGGAGATCTAGGAGCACTCTGCCATTCTGCTAGCAGAGATCATAAATGATATCCTTCTACAAAATAGATACTTTCAATAAAATAATCTCTATAGGCATTACATAAACAATGAACCTAAAATACAAGCACATAAAATAAAATGCAAGCATTTTAAACAGGTAAATGCCTCTAAAGGTGTCTATATCTATTTGCTTTGTAGAAAAAATGGTACAATTTTACAGAAATTAATCATCCTATTTGCTGTCTTACTATATGAGCTGGGTCCCAGTGGTTTGAGCATTGGACTGAGATCCTGAAGACCAGGTTTTGATTCTCTGCTCAGCCTTGGAAACCCACTGGGTAACCTTGGGTAGGTCACACACTCTCAGCCCAGGTTTGTCTTACAGTCACCATAACTCAGAAATGACTTGAAGACACACACACACCACTATCATGACCACCACCAACAATAAGAATAACAGTGGAAAGATAACAGTTGAGATTTTTCAAAGTCATCGGAGAAGGGTTTAACTCTGCTCTTCTTGTTAAGCTTAATAACAGCTGTGTCTGTTCTAAAAATCTGAACAACAGGAACTTATCCTCTGTGAACAGATGAAAGGATGAGGGAATAATAGGCAGTGGGGGAAATGAGAGCAAAAATTTTAAACATCCCTGATATTGGAAGGTGTGAAGAAATTTTCAGTTTTATAAGAGGAAAATGGACACACAGTTAACAGCGATATACAGATATAACATTGCAGCTTCTGTTCTGAAATACATCGTCTTGTAAACCTTCATGCCACAGCAAACTTTCTTCACTAATTAAGAAACAGACCTTTTACATGTGCCATTAAGGCAATATATTAGCTGCCATAATCTTGTCATTCACCTTCTTGAGCTACATCCATACAGTACACTTGTGTGTTTGTATGCACACGATTAATAAGCCATAAGCATCAAGGTTCTTGGTTTTGCAATGGATTACTAAATGCAAACTGAACCTTGCTGTATACTGAAGATTTAATTCCTTGTGGAGATTTGAATGAGTCAAGTTAGGACATTAAGTTCCTATACACCTCCTAGCCTTCCAATAATCTTTGGATTGCAACCAAGTAACAGGAGCCTTAAAAATTTATTTATTTGTAAAACTACCATATCCTTCAGCTACAGCTTTGCTGAGAGAAAGATCTCTTTCCTCGATTTATACCATAAATGAATTTAAAGCAACACAGTACATTGTGCCCTATACATTGCTTAATCTACGAATATATAAAAGTCAAAGTGTGCTTGTTTGTCTGTGTCAGACAGGTGAAGGCCTCATGTGATTGGCTATGTGAGGTGAAGACCTTATATGATTGGCTGTTTGTGAAGATTCTATGGAATCCTGGGGCTGGCAGTTCAGGGAGGGGCCTTTAGAATTCTCAGCCAGAGAACTCTTGGGCCTCAGTCAAATGTGTGTGCCTTGAATAGGATGGTTGCTATGGAGACAAGGCCTAACAGCAAGGAGGAAGACACCTCAGGAACCCTCTTCCTCCTTGCTGCTAGGCCTCATCTCCATAGCAACTGGCCAGAGGCCCAAGAGCTCTCTGCTAATTCTAAAGACTGGACTGGCGAATATGGGGAAAAGTTACAGGTACTGGATAAGACAGTTTGGGCAATTAGAGGCACAGTGTCTCAAATCTTTCTAACAAGTATTACCCGTGAGAAAATAAAATCCTGGGCAGCACCAAGTATATATACTAGTAATGAATTAATAGGGTGCTTTTGATACTGTGAAGAGGATAACTAAATGTTCCGTATACCCAAGAAAAAAACAAAAGTCAACAACAGATGTTTGTATATGTCTATGCATGAATTTATTCATTTGGACATTTGATCACACCTTTTTATTTTTATTGCTTATTACTTGGATGTTTCTTTATTGCTTATTATTTGGATGCTCCTCAAACTTGGTGAAACTGGACTTTTCTTATTTCTGTACTTGTCATTAAGAATCAGACACCATATGTGATTCCCACCAGTTTAGAAAAAGTTATTATCTTGCCAGTTAGAACTCATCTTGAAGCTTTCTACCAAGCACTTGGCAATCCTTTTGTTAATTACCTTTAACAACATCACTCACAATAATTTAAACTCGGGGGCTCTCCAGTTGGTATCCTGTGTATCCATTTTATATCTACCACTTCCTGTAGTTAAATATTCTTGTTAGCTAGCTCTCTACATGATCCCCCCTCCCCTTGTTTTATGTCTGAATTTTGTTATTTAAATGGACGTAAAGCAGGATGAAAATAATCACACTAGAGTACAAATGAGAAGTTTCTAGCTGGTAGCATAATTGGTTTCCCTAAACCTGTTGAGGTCATAGGGGCAGTCTGATTTGTCAAGTATAGATTGAGAGCAAAAGTATTGCCCTCAAATCAATTGTCTGAGCTGGACTGTTCTTCCCATTCTCAGCATATCAATGTCATTATGAAAATAAACAGATAAAAAATGGCACCTATCCCTTGCATGCTTGCTTTGACCAGATTTACCATGAGTATATAAAAATATGCTGTAGCAGAGGACTTCTGTTACATGTAGTTTACCTGAGAGTTTTGCTCCCTAAGTCATTTTGAAAATATCCTGTCACATGGAGTATTGTGACTACTCTTTAGCAGATAAATATAAAATCCTGTTGGGTTCTTTTTCTTCCATGGTTTAGTAGCATTGACCTTCTGGGTGCTCTGTGAGGTTCCATTCCCAGATGAGGTTGGACAACAGCTCCTCAAATCCCTGGTCTTGCTGGTTGGGAACTGCATTTGAAGACCAGCAACATCCATTCACTCAGGGTTAGGAGCCCTTAATCTGAAAGCAAGGGATACAATGCAACTTCACTTTCTTTGGACAAATTTACATCAAGCTATGCATACTAACTTATTTGAAAACTTTAAAAAAGTGAATAAAAAAGAAAAAAATAACTCTTGTTGAGTAATCTACATGTTGTTTTGCCAAATCCAGGCATTCCAAGAAAGCATGAAAGTAATAGCAAGGATGGTTGCTTCCATGCTGTGGGGGACAGTAAATCTGCTCTGCCATTTAGTCACAATATTAGATGAGCTCTTAAAAGTACTGAACTCCATCCCCTAAACAAGTTCACAGCTTGGATACCTCCTTTAAAGTTCAGACTAATATCCAGAGCAGATCCAACACTCCATCGACATGGGAGCCATCAGCCCCCATTGGTTATAAAAGAAAATTGAACAGAATTCCTCCCTCTCCCTCCTCCTACCCCCTGCCTCATCAAATTGTTCTGGTTCAAGTTACTTTTTGCAAACAAAAGGGTAAAGGATCTGATTGTTATCCCAGTGTCACCCTCTCCACCAATGACATCAGTCTAGCAACTGATATAGTAATTCCCTCCAATTGGAAGCAGCTGGCTGGCCCCAAGAATCCAGTAGCGGCTTGGACACAGATATGGAGTCTGAAGAACAGTGGTGGAGGTATCAGGCCCAGGTCCCCTTTCTCCATCCAGTCAAACCTGGACAGGGGAGTCCTGAAACCAGAGTTGTCCAGACGTAACACTGGTGGGGCAATGATTCCCTACACTCTAGAACAGATGAGGCTTCCATGCCCATGACAAACTTGGCACCTTCCCAGTCTGGCCCTTGTACTAGGACAGAATGCTGACCCATGATCTTATTTTTTTTTAAAATTTTTATTGTGCATTAACTATTACATACACACACACATACATACTGAATACATATTACAAATGCACGTACCAACCTATATACAAACTAATAGCTTCTTAGTTAAAACATACTTACATACGTGAAACATACTTCAACAATAACAACTAAACAGTATATATGTAATCCACCCAGTGCCTATACCCTAACCTCTACTAAAAATTGCCCCAACCTCCCCCTCCCTTTACCCCCTTTATCCCTTTATCCCTTTACCCCTTCTATCCCCCTCCCCCTCCTCTGCTGAAACCTAATAACATATGTTTCCTTATCTATTAATACCTTCTAATAATTAAATAAATTATATGTATACATGAAAAGAAACAGTCAGTTTATAATTACAAAATTACAAAATTAACATTTACGGATTACAGATATACTATTTATATACAATAATAAATCAACATATAAATATATATAGTTATTGATCCATATATGAGAACATATACAAAAAGTAAAATAATCCAAAATAAAATTAATACCGACCATTTAACCTTAACTATACCAAATAAATAGCTTCTTTAACACACGCCTTCCTATTATTTCATAATGTAAAACAATCTCATATCACTTAATCATTCCTCATTTTAGGACACCAAATTTAATCCAAACATCTGTTCATAAACTTATCCTCTAAATGTCGCTCTTACCAAAACTATTCCAAAAAAACTATTCCCTTTTTCCCTACAAATTCTTCACACATCGGGACAATAATTTCCAATCATCAAAAATTTCTCTTTTCCTTCTACCCCTTAAAGACTCAATTGTAATATCCGCCTCCACTATATCTAATAATTTTAAAAACCAATCTTCATAACTTGGGGGATGCTTCTGTTTCCACCTTTGTGCATAACATAATCTAGCTACTGTAATCATATAAAGAGCAATTTTCTTTTTTGATTTATTTATCTGTAACTCTTCCAAAATATTAAGCAAATAAATTTTTGGGGATAAATGAAATTTTAGTTTTAAGGTCTCTTGCACTTTCTCATGTATCCCAACCCAAAAGTTTTTTGCACTATCGCAATTCCACCATATATGAAAAAATGAACCTTTCTGTTCGCACTTCCAACAGATGTCATTTGAAGATTTCTGCATCTTCGCGATCTGGACAGGGGTAACATACCACCTATGCAGCATCTTACAATAATTCTCCCTCAAACTAGCGGGTTTTATTAATTGCCAAGTGTCTGCCCATGACTTTTCCCACTGCTCAATGGTAATTACACTATTCAGATCCTGGGCCCATTTTACCATTGTGTGCTTAATTACTTCTGTTTCATTTTCCAATTCTAACAAAATACTATATAATAAGCTAGTTTTATGTTTAACATTGGGTTTTAAAATTTTATCAAATTCCCTTTTATGAATCTCAAATCCCTCTGTTCTATCCTTTTTAAATCTATCCACTAACTGCATAAATAAAAGCCAGTGCGTAGACCATCCCTGCACAGAAAGTTCCTCTTTAGATTTAAATGTAATAATTCCCCTGTGTATATACAACGTATCTTTATATGTTATCCAGTAATCACTCCTAGAGATCTCCCTCCTATAGAAGGCCTCATGCACCGAGACCCAGAATGGAATTTTTAAATACAATTTCCTTTTATATTTTTGCCATACCGTCAATAAAGCTTTCCTTAAAAAATGTGATCTGAATTCTTTATCTATCAACGCTTTTCGTACCAAACATATGCGTGCTAACCGAAGTACAAACCTTCTCCTTCTAGATTCAACAGCCTGGTGTTCCTCAATGTTATCCACTCCATCACCCAATCTAAACAATTTGCATGATAATACAGTTTAAGATTGGGTAATCCAAAACCACCTCTTTCTTTGTTATCTTCTAATACTTTTAATTTAATTCTTGGTCGTTCACCCTTCCACACAAATTTCCTTAAATCTCGACTCCATTCTTTAAAAGGTTTTTCATTAATAAGTATAGGAAGATTCTGAAATAGAAAATTAATTTTCGGCAATAGATTCATTTTGATTGCAGCTATTCTACCCATTAAAGATAATTCTAATTCTTGCCATCTTTTAAGATCATCCCTTATTTCTAACCACAGCTTTTTGTAATTATTATCAAATAAGTCCACACTATTCTTCGTAATGTTAATTCCTAAATATCTTACCATCTTTGCTATCTCAAATCCAGATTTTTCCTTTAATTTTTGTTCTTCTTGCCCTTGAAGATTTTTGACAATCATTTTAGTCTTATCTATATTAATTTTATATCCCGACAATATACCAAATTCCTTTAATTTGTTCATTAACATATCAATACCATTATTAGGATCCTCTGATATAACCACTAAATCATCAGCATACGCGCTGAGCTTATACTCATCTTTTTTAATTTTAACTCCTTTAATTTGTGATTCTTCCTTTATCTTACTATTAAAAATTTCTAATACTAATATAAATAATAAAGGAGCCAAGGGACATCCCTGTTGAATGCCCCTACTTATGCTTATAAATTGTGATGTTTCACCATTTATTATAATCTTAGCCTTTTGATTGTCATAAATAGCCATTACCCACTCTATAAAACGGGAGCCCAAATTTATACCTTTAATCGTTTGTTCTAAAAAACTCCAATTAACCCTATCGAAAGCTTTTTCCGCATCTAAAAAACACAACGCTAATTTCTTTTCATTATGCCTGTGAAAATATTCTATAATGTTTAATACCGTTCTTATATTATTTTTCAATGATCTACCTGGCAAAAAGCCATTTTGCTCAATATGAATTATAGTAGGCATGACCTTCTTTAATCTCTCTGTTAGAACTGTTGCAAATATTTTGTAATCTACGTTTAACAAAGAGATGGGCCTATAATTACCTAGTTCCTTGGGATCCTTACCGTCTTTTCGAATTACCGATATATTGGCTTCTCCCCAAGAAGGGGGTCTTGCTTCCCTAGTTACTCCATTAATGACATCTAAGAGTGGGCCTATTAGTTGTTCTAAGAAAATTTTATAATAGAGTGCAATGAGACCATCTGGCCCAGGTGCCTTACCTATCTTCTGTCTCTGAATAGCCTGAATAACTTCCTCTCTGGTTATGATCTGGTTTAACAAATTCCTCTGGTCTTCTGCAATTTTCGGTAACACACCTTCATTTAAATACCTTTCTATTTTATTCTGTTTTATCTGATTAATTTCCGGGCCTGTATATAAATTCCTATAAAAATTTTCAAAAGCTTTTTTTATTTCCTCCTGTTTTACTAACGTCTTTTTATTTTCATTTATCTGGAATATAAGACGCTTTTCTCTTTCCTTTCTTATCTTATAGGCCAACCATTTGTTTGTTTTATTCGCAATTTTTTTTTTCTGTTTTATAAATTTTAATTTCCTTTCCATTTCTTGGGTATCCTGAATAGATATTAATTTCTGTAATGCCTTTAATTGGTCAAGTATCTTAGTATTCTTTGGTGTAACCTTCAAGTCATTTTCTAATTGCTGAATTTCACTCATTAAACTCTTTTCTCTTTCCTTTTTGACCCTTCTATATATTATATCCTGTTGGGTAAAAAACCCCCGTATTACTGCCTTACTTGCTTCCCAAACCGTGTAAATTGGTGTACCCTTACCAAGATTCTCTCGAAAATAATTTTCTAAGACTATCTTACCCTTCTGAATTATTTTATCATCTTTCAATAATGTTTCATTTAATTTCCATCTATATTCTGACTTTCGATCTTCTATTGTTAGCAATAAAGGAGCATGATCTGATCTAGCCCTGGGCAAAATTTCCATTTCTTTTATCTGTTTCACAATAGTTTTTGTGCACCAGAGCATATCAATTCTAGACCATGTATTATATCTTTCAGAATAATACGTATATTCCTGTCGCTTACCATATAAGCTTCTCCAAATATCAACTAAAAAAAGATTTTCTACCATGGCATAAAACATCTTTGGCAACTTCCCTTCATTCTTCCTCTTCCTATTTATTTTGGTTCTGTCCAATTCTGATTGGACAACACCATTCCAATCTCCCATAACAATAATATTTTGATAATCAACTACTCTTATACTCTCAAATAATTTCTGATAAAAATCATTTTTATTCTCCAGTGGGGCATATAATCCTACCAATAGAACTATCTTATTTGACATTTTAACCTCCACACCTACATACCTACCCTGAACATCATTTATAACTTCTTTGGCCTCAAACTTTAGACTTACATATAATGCTACCCCTCTTTTCTTTTTATCTATTCCTGACATAAATACGTTACCTAATCTTTTATTATTCAGAACTTGGTTTCCTTTCTTTGTAATGTGGGTTTCTTGAATACAATAAATGTCACATTTTTGTTTTTCTAAATAGTGAAATATTCTTTTCCTTTTAATTACAGAATTTAACCCTCTAATATTCCAAGAGAACAGTTTAACCCTCATTCCAATTTCTTCTATCTACTATTTCAAACCCTTCTATTCTAGTTCCTCTGACTCCAGTGAAATTTCTTCACTAGGCTCCCCCTGTTCTTCCTGCTGAACTTCTTCCTGTCCTTGTTCCTTATCTACTTCCTCCTGTTCTTCTTTCCCTAGTTTTAGTTGTTCTTTTCCTAATTCTAATTGTTCTTGTTCGAGATATTCCGTTGATTGGTCTTCCCTCACTTTTAATCTTTGTTCTTCCTTTTCTCTCCTTGGTAATTTTCTTCTCTGCTCTTCTCTCTCTTTCCTCTCACTTACTTTAACCTTAGATACCGGTTTTTTCTTTCTTCTTCTGCCAATCTTCTTAAGAATTCATCGGCCTTGAAAATTGTATTAATCACATATCTTTTCTGGTTGTACATGAATATAACCCCTTCAAATTTCCCCCAACGATACGTGATTTCTTTTTTCTTCAACTCCTGGGTTAAATAGGCATAGTCTTTTCTTTTCTTTAAGATCTCTGATGGCACGTCCTTAAAAATCTTCAATTCTGTTCCATCTATTATCAATTTGTTCATGTAACTTTGCTGGATTATCAAATCTTTGACTCTCTCCCGAACCAAATAAATAACAATGTCCCTTGGGACTTTTCTTTTACGTGCAAACAACGAATTTATTCGGAAGACCCGATCAATTTCAATATCCATTTGCTCCGTCGACCCGCCAAGAAAATTCGCCAATAGTGAGACAATCCTATTATATAAATTCTCATTGTCTACTTCCTCGAGACCTCTAATTTTAACACATTTTTCTCTGTATCTAATTTCTGATAAAGTATTCTGCCTTCCCACGTGTTCAATAGCACCATTAAGATCATCAGTTCTTTTTTCAAGCACCTTCGTCCTTTCTTGTATCTCATCAACATTCTTATTTGTGAGCCTGAGATCCTTTGTTACATTTTCCAATTTACAGACAATATTCTCTAACTCCTTCTTCATTTCTTTAACCTCTCTTTTAACTTCGGTTGTGAGTTCTTTCATTTCTACTCGCATATCCAATCTAATCTTCTTGACTTCCTCTAATAGGAGACTATAAGGGTCCAACTCTCCTGAGGCTCTTCTTTGTGTCTGGACCATCTGAAGCTGAGTTTGTACAACCTTTCTTCTTGTTGCCATCTTCTTACAGGACCTAACACACTAAATTTTCTAATTCAAAATTCTAATTCAGATACCCAAAATACCCTACTTACAGTAAGCACCCTAAAGTAGCTATACAAAGAATATCACTCTATTTTACAGTATCTTCTATATTCTGTATTCGATATTTTATATTCTAGATTCATATTCTATATTCTCAATTTATTCTACTTGTTTATTTATTTTAAATTTAAATTTAAATTTATTTTACCAAACTTAATTATCTCTAATATATCTATTAAAAGTATTAAATATTCCACCAAATTTATACCTGAAAACTAATCTAAATTTATCTTAATTAGATTATCAATTAAATTAATTAAACTCCTATTTAATCCCTTAAATACTTATATACTTAAATTCTTTTAATTTATATATCTCTATTCCTTAAAAGAAAAGGGTAAAACTAAACCCAACTACTATCTAAAAGACCTGCTTAATTCTTTTAATTTATATGTCTCTATACCTAAAAAGAAAGGGGAAAAACCTAAACCCAACTACTGTCTAAAAGACCAGTAGATGGTGCTATATACTTAAACTTACTTATTACTAATTGCTATATATTTACTTAACGTCACCTTTCTTCCCTATCTCCTATCCTTCTCAACTGCAGCTGTGAGAGCAATTACATAAACAAATCTTGAATTATGTCCTTGAAATCACCTCCCACTTATTATACTTTCTCCCTCTGTTTACAATCTCACCCAATCTGTATTCCCCCTTTCCCTTTTTCTTATACTTTCCTTATATTGTTATATTATATAACAATCCCACAAATTACAAATCCCTTAAAATTAAATAGAAATTAAATACCATCTTATAAATTAATTCCAGCAATATAATGAACAGACAACCAATGATACAACAACCCAGTCTTCTCCTCTCCGCTTCGTTCTAACACCTTCAGCTCCCGTTCTTCTCCTCCAGCTTCTCTCTATGTCACTTTCCCAGACTTTCCGACGTCTTCAACTGATCTCCTTTGTCCAACTTTCACTAACTCTCAGCGACTTTCACTTCACTTTCTTCGATCCTTTACTTTCTCCTTTCAGCCTTCAGTGATTTATCGTTTTCCCATCCCTTTCCAGCTCCAACTCATTCCCGCTTCAGTTCACCAGCAATTCCCACTTCAGTTCATCAGCGATTCAAAGTCTTATCCCAAAATCACGTTCTATTACAATGAGCTTTATAAGGGAGAGTACTTTGTTCACATTGTTTTATTGAATATTTTAAAATAGAAGCAACCCCATTCCATTCAGTCCCGTTTAAGTCTCTCGCAGTTATTCCAGTCGCGCTTCAATTAATTTCAAATAGATGGATTCTAAATACAATTTAAACCATTTAAAGTCTCTATAATTCGCAGTTTCAGATCCGCTAATTTGAACAAATTCAGAGTGGTGGCAGTTTTAAAGTAGATTTCTTAAAGTGTTCTTAAAGTGTCCTTGTAATACGATACTCCTTTTAAATGATTTACCCAATATATATGTCAAAAACACCCACCATCTTCTTCTAATATTCCAACCTTTCTTCTTCAGGCGATCTCCTCGAGAAGATCGCACTTCTATGTCTTGGTTTCAGCAGAAGGGGAGAAATTTCAACTTACATGTTTCATATCCCTTTATTTGTTAAGACTCTCTGGCGCAGCCATTACCACTTCAAGGTGGCAGCTCAGGCTCCGGTAGCTCTACGACCATCAGCTATCTCCTTACCCCGCTCCTTTCCCGGAGTCTTCTTGGGGTAGAAACGCAAAATTTGGCCAAAAAAAGAGCCCCGACGAATTCCCTTTACCAAGGGCATATATCCCCCCGCTTCTTAACACTCGAAACAGGGAAGAAAAACTCGAGCGTTGGCCGTCGGTCCTGCAACTGTGATCTTAGAAGCTGGCATGCTAACACCAGCTGTGTGCTCAACACAAGCTTCTGAATAGGTGACAAAGTATCAGTCTGAAGGATGAGGAGTTTCCCCATAAGTCTTCCCATCTGGTGGGAAGGGATGGACCCTGGAGGGAGTAATTTTGGGCCAGTAGTATAAAACGCCTCAGTTCAGCTCCAGCTATTGTTGGAGCAACTTGCGCACTTGGAGCTATCCTTGCTACCTGTGCTGTGGGCTTTCACCACCAGTGTGAATAGGATAACAATGAGGAGAGGGTGGGAATACTTAACTCACAGACAGCCCTAGTTAGTAGGTCTTAAGAAATAAGCTGGGCTAATAAGCAGAGCTTTCCTACTTCTCATAGGATTGTTTTGCATTACACCTATACCATTTTGATGGACAGAGAGGAGATATGCAGAGTCTGCTGGACTTCCCTACTAATAGAGATGGGGAAGAATTTTGTTTCAATTCATTTTTTTACAAGGATTTCCCAAGATTTGCAAGTGTCTTCATAGAAAGAACTTGAGCAACAGTATTTCAGATGTGGGCAAAACCAAAACTGATGTTCATCCATTTGGTCCAGGGCCTTGAGAGCTTAACTCCTAAAAGTCTGGGCTTGAATCCATATATATTCAACCATGTTAGTACCAAATTAGAGTTGTCATCTGCTTTCCCTGAGAGGCTTCTTTTGTTTAACATGTATAGGGCAGACAAAAACAGTGTGATACACTTCATGCCAGGAACAAACTGTATTAAGCTCTTGTTACTAGCTGAAGAATTTGCAAATCACATATTCAGGGAAGAAGGAAGTTTTAAAAAACTGAAAGCACACAAATCAATGGTCCTTGTGGTCTCTTCCAGCTCTATGATTCTATGATCAAAAGTGACAGATTTGCCCATCCCTACTTGCATCTCCAAGGAAATACAACAACAATAAGGAGTTGCCTAGGACTTAAAAGAACATGCATGGAAGAATTTTATAAGCTTCTCTGAAATACAGATTTGTACTTCATGACAGAAGTACAAATATCAGTGCCAGTTCAAACATTACTGCAGCTGTTTGGTTGTCACTGAAGAATTGCTTCTCTACGGTTAATGCCTCAAGTTGGCCAAAGTGCCATCTCAACTGAATTCTTGTATGAGTTAACTGAATCATTTGGTAAACACATAGCAGCTGTCTACATTTTGGGAAGTAGAACTGCTGCGATAACTATTATTGTGGCTGCTGTATTATTTTTCTGTCTCACCCTTCCTCCCAGGGGGCTGGGAATCTCTCCACATCTAGTCTGTGAAGCTTAGCTTAGCTTTAGTGTGTATGTCACTCATTGGGATTCATGGTTGTGTAGAGATTTGAACCTAAGTTTGTGCATCCTAGTCTAACACTTTAATCACTATGCTATCCCATACAGCTGATCTGCACGAGTCACTGAGACATTGCTGTACCTGTATGGTGTTCTAAGCACATGAAGGCAATTACCAGTGGCTTTGACACAGTTTTTTCTGTTCAGTTAAGTTGAAATCATAGGTTAAAGTCATGCTGGCCAAGATAGCCTCAAAATGGACTATTTATTTAATTTGTATCATGTTTATCTCTCATATGGGAATCAAGAAAGAACACTGATTCACCTCAAAAAATGGAAAAGCTTCAAGTGATGATACAATGTGAAGCTCTTCAGTGGAAGAATTTCAGAGACATATAATTATTTTTAAGAATATGATATAGGGAGTAGGAGGGAGTCATTTGTGACCTTATGATTTATTGGTATGGGTAATTCATCTGCTGTAGTAACTGATTTAAGTACAAATTTGTGATTAATATTTTAGAGCATACCAGAAAGGTTAGCAGAGGAGTTAATGTGTCCATCATATTTAGTGCTTGAAAGATTAGTTGGAGCAATGCACTGCAACATTTCCTTATTAACACTGCTTTGCTTTATTTAAGAATATGGTTAAAATTCTGTATTAGATTCCATGACTAAGTTCGAATCTTGAAGGTTATAAGCTACTGAAAAATTAGGATATGTCAGAAAATGACCTACGCCTGTGCATTCTCACTGTATACATACTTGAAACAACTACTGTTTTTAAGGAAGTGTTAAAAGAGCACATAGAGTTGTTTTTAAAAAATAGCAAAGGATGAACTAGAAAGCTAAACAAGTCCTATGACAGTTCTATCTAGCTTTAAGACTTCAATCATTGCAAAAAGCATAAGAAAATATTGCCCTTTCAGAGAATAATTCTCTTCCCCAATGTTATCATACCTGGTATGTCCCTAATATATTCAAACATGAAAGCATGCTAAATAAACACTCACAGTTCTGATCACATTATTAGGCTGGACCCAACATCATTTGAGACCTACAAATTAATGTTTTAGTGGTGGGTGACAGATTGCTTTCCTCAAATCCATGGTATTTTTTTACACATATCTGTACTTTTTTTTCCCCATGAAGGAACTACCAATAACTTTTCATTACCTAACACAATTAGATGGAATTTGCAATAATAGTTGTTCCTTCTGAATGAAACAAGCCTACTAGGTTTCAGAAGAACAAGGGCAACAAACTTTGTACCATAGCACCAGGTGAGGGCAAAATGAGCTCTTCCAAATATTTTTGTACTGCAAGTACCAGAATAGTCAATGACAAGGAGCATTGGGAACTGCAGTCCAAAAACCTCCAGAAGTCCACATGTTCTCCACACCTGGCTTTACACTTGGGAGGGTATTAAAAAAGAATCCACTTCTCCTTATTGGTTTTACATATACAGTTGTAAGAATTACAGAGGGCCATAGTTGAGAAACTGGCAAAATTTCAAAAACATAGCTGCAGGGCTTTGGATTGTAGCTGGTATTTAGTTTTGGGAGGAATAACTTGTTTCCCTCCAATTCTTTCTGGGTTTGGGGGCAATTTGTATGAGAATGGCAGACAAGAAACCTGAAAAATTATAGAAGGGTAGGTGGAAGGGCTAAAGGGTTATGATTAATGTTATGATCCATTTGCTATGAGTTATATGTTATGCATTCTAAGTTGATTTATGAAGTCATCCAGTGCTGTCCTTCAATGTGATATATGCCACTGCTTACTAACTGTGCCTTTCTATAGACTATAAGGACAGACCATTTCTTTGCCAAAGAATGAATGAATGAACGAACGCACATCTGATATAGAGACCAGCAGACAGTTTCATGCATCCAATGAAGTGGACTCTAGTCTGTGAAAGCTTTCATTGCAGTTAATCTGTTTAATTTTAAAAGTGCCACAATCGTGTGTGAGTTCCTTGAATAGATTTTAACCACTTTATTATATAGTATGTGCTCAATGCTAACAGTGTCCACTAGGTGGCATTGCAAGTACATGTACAACTATGCTATTATTAATAAAGGCAGGAGGAGTGCATGATAAGATAAAAGCGGTACACTTTCTCCCCCATCCCTTTCTTATCTCATAGGTGATCTTTTTCCCCTTCTCTTTGTCTGTTATTGTTTTTATTGATCCAGATAGGACTGCAATCAGGCATTACAATGAGAATAACACATCGTGTGACACCAACTTCTTGAAATATTAACATTTGTGAAATGAACACCCCCGCCCCCGTCACCTTTCTCCAGATTTACTGAGCAAGTTAGGAGAAAATAATCTTTAAAGCAGGAGTTAGAATACTACCAACAGGAAAGTCAACTTATAGAAATTTCCCATCTTCCTTCTTCCTCCTAAAATAGAAGCTTCATGGATCTGAGCTGAATGTCACCAGCTTTGTGGCCTGCCTCTGATTTTTCCAGCTTAGCCAGATTATTGTGGGACAGTAACTAAGCAAAAATGGCTATGTTCTCCCTATTGCTGGTGTCTGAGGTACAGTGAAAACAGAGGACTACAAACGGAGTACCATGGAATAAATGGCCAAAATCCTATTGTAACTTCTGAGAAGATCTATTGACTCCATTGGATTTACCTATGTGTTAACACCATCCAACAATTGGTTCGGTGAGGTTGGTCTAGCTGGGACAAACCAACAGGCTTAAAGCTGATATGTTGGGCACAAATAATAAGATGCTATTCAAAGAAATGGCTTAGAAATTAAAGGAAGCCTGAAGTGGGTTTGCAATATTCAGGAGAAGGCTTCCTCTACATTCCATACAGGTTTCCAGATCTTAGGGCTTGGCCTCAAGTCTCAGGGCCTGGCTGCTCTTCTCCAGTCCTCAGGGTGAGGAATTTCAGAGTGAAAGTGCTGCCTTTAAAATATTTTATATAATTTATTAGACTAGGTATTTTTAATTTGAATGGTATATTCTTTGATATATTCTTTGCAGTTGTGGCTGAGGCTTAAATTATTGGTCCTAATGATCTCACCAGGGGTTGCCCCTTGTAACATCCCCAAGGCCTGTGACATCACAAGGAGTGGAGGTCTGTTGCCTTACAGAACTAATTACATCTCCATGTTTCTTGGCTTATGACATTCTAGTCCTCTCTGAAGTGCAATACAATTAAGAAGGTTGCATTGTTCTCAGACTATTTGGACTACTGGTGGTGGTGGTGGTAGAAGAGGAGACCTCTCACTCAGACTGGGCTGATGATGCAGGAAATGCACTTCCTCAGCACTTAGTCAGTCAGTGCTTCTGAGTAAAACTCAAAGTGTCTGTTATGACCTACAGAGACCTATATAACTAAGCCTGAGCTATTTGATCAGTTGTGTCCTCCCCTCACCTAGTCTTTACAGCCTTCAAGGGAAGGTTTGTCTCCCAGTCTGGCTATCCTTCCAGGCTTGTTGGGTGGAGATCTGAGAGACTGCCTTCTCAAACACAGTTATTAGTGGTTACCATGTTATTGGAGCAGTGAATACTTCTGAGCTTATGGTAAATTTTAAAGGAGCTGTCCACAGCATGATGTCTATTTTGGATATAGATTTCAGCACCTTGGATAGTTTGCATAAAGGTTGTTGTGGGTTTTCTGGGCTTTGAGGCTATGTTCTATTAGTATTTTCTCCTGACATTTTGCCTGCATCTGTGGCTGGCATCTTCAGATCCTCTGAAGATGCCAGCCACAGATACAGGTGAAATGTCATGAGAAAATACTAGTAGAACACAGCCTCAAAGCCTGGAAAACCCACAACAACCTATGGATTTCGGCCACAAAAGCCTTCGACTTTACAACAGTTTGCATAAAGTTCAAACTCCCTCTTCCCCACCAACATGGAAGGCACCTTTTCTTCTCAGTGAGTATTCCAAGGCTATGAGAAGTTAAGCTGACCCTTTCCCCGTTGTTCTTCTGTTGTTCAGGCAGGCTTCTAGCAACTGGCTTTTTGCTGGGGAATGAGCTTTTAATGGATGTGTGCTAAACATTTTTAAAACGATTTTTAAAAGATTTGTTTTTGAATTGGTTTTAATTCAGTCTTGTTTTAATAATACAATTGGTTTAATTGTGTTTTAATGTTTAGCTTTGTGTTAATATTAACATAAAATCATTTTTTTTAAAAAAATCAGTTCCTTCTTAATGCTACTCTGAGCTATCTTGAATCATGCTTTATTTGTAATGAAATAAAGCATTGTTACCACACCATACACCCCCACTCTGCAGGATGTGCTGTTTTCATAATTGGATATATTTCATGGCTGGAACACATGTTTGAAAGTGTACTGGCAGTAAATATAGGCCTGGTCAGGATGACCTCAGACATGATCGGGTTATAAGTTCAGAGAGGATTAGGGAGGGATACCTGTTGCTGATAGGTTTGGGATAGTCCTTTCAGAAACTGTAAGTTGTGAGCATCCCCCCCCCCAAAAAAGTAGGTAAAACTGCCCAAGTAAAGTAATCAGGAACTCTACTGTGAGTATATCCTACAGAGACCTTCCCTATTCACTTAACCTGACTAAAGCATTAAGGGACGTCAGGACTCCCATCAATGTTTAGTCATCTAGAGTTAAGGCAATTAGTCCACTGCATACTCCTTTGCCAGTTTCGTGGGAAAGCCATTACTGTTTTGTCCACATACCCTCCTTCAGGGCAGGAAACAGAGTATTTAAAACTCAGCTCCATCCCCAGTAAATTGTAATCCTTTGGATGTAGTGCATGGCACCCAGATCTCTGTTCTTCCATACTCCACTCCACTTTGACTGTCTGCTTCAGAATTGGTAATTATCACCCTTTTCATGCAATTTCTCTCTATCCAACCTTTCTTGCCTCATTTTCCAATAGCCTTGTATGGTTCTTGACAGTGTCTGATTTCTTGTATGTTTGTTAATTCCAAATAAAATGCGCTGTTCACTTTCAACTGGAGTGATCTTTGCAGTTAGTATTTCATCTGTAAAGACACAGGTGAAAAGATCTTTCTGTTGCCCTCCTCTTGCAGGTCTCCTTTGAGCTATAATTCCCCCAAATTCCAAGGAGATGTGGGCATTGTTGGTGGACCCCAATGTCCCCCACTTTTTAGGGTAACAGTGCTGTCTAGAGGATGCATTTGTTCAGTACTGAAATTCTAATTATGGGCTCAGCAACTGGAGCCTCTGGCTGCTCTCTGTCTCTTTCCCAAGTAATTATAACTAGACACACATGTGGGTACTACTGCTGCATCAAGTGGAGACAGGGTAAAGATGAAAGTAAGGTGCTATTGGTGAGTGGTGGTAAGGTACTTGTGGATATCAGTTTCCTTTCATGCCTTCCTTTATGGTGTTTCTTTTAAGCTGGGGACAGAGAAAAAATAGAGCTAGGGGTACAGCCTTGCTTTGGTTAGACCTCATTTGGAATACTATGTCCAGTTCTGGGTACCTCAATTCAAGAAGGATATTGACAAGCCGGGGCGTATCCAGAGGCGGGCAACCAAAATGCTGAAGGGTCTGGAAGTCATGTCCTATGAGGAGTGGCTTAGGAAGCTTGGTATATTTAGTATGCTGAAGAGAAGGTGAAGAGGGGACATGATAGTCATGTTTAAATATATGAAGGGATGTCATGTTGAGGAGGGAGCAGGCTTGTTTTCTGCTGCTCTAGAGACTATGACAAGGAGCAATGGATTCAAGCTGCAGGAAAGGAGATTCCACCTGAACCTCAGGAAGAACTTCCTGATGGTCAGAGCTGTCCAGCAGTGGAATATGTTGCCCCAGAGTGTGGTGGAGTCTCCTTCTTTGGAGGTTTTTAAGCAGAGGATGAATGATCATCTGTTGGGAATTCTTTGATATATGTTCCTGCATAGCAGGAGGTTGAACTGGATGGCCCCTGTCATCTCTTCCAACTCTATGATTCTATGTTACAATGAAAATATAAATTTCTTTCTGAGGTGGCAATGGAGGGGAAGGATTTGGGGAAAAAATTATTTGATTTATATCCTGTTTTTCTCCCAATATGAGACTTCAAACAGCTTACAATATGAGATAAAACAAATTAGCTAAAACTATATATGATATGAAACTTTAAAAAGCATAAAACAATCAGTTCAATTAAAACTGTAATTTAAAACAATTATGAACACATATTACATATTAAAAAACAAAACACCCATTGCAAACCCTTCTACCCAACCAGTTAAAGGCTGAAGGCCTGTTTGAGTAAGAAGGTTGGATAAAAATATTACAGGGGATTTGATGGAAACTTAATGGGAGGAAGGGGCCTAAATATCCTTAAGGCACCAGATCCTTTCTACTCTTGGAAGCTAATCAGGATCAGCCCTAATTAGTACTTGGACGGGAGACCATAAATGAATACCAGGTGCTGTGGGCTATATTTCACAGGAAAGAACTGGCAGAACTGTCTCTGAGTATTCCTTGACTAAGAAAACCCTATAAAATTCATGGACTTGTCATAAGTCAACAGGCGACTAGAAGACAAACACACATAAATTTATCAAAGAGACTAAATAGTTGAAGTTCATGCCATGATCTTTACCTTACATTTAATCTGTGAACTTGAGCAAATCATTTCTCTCTCAGCCTCACTGATTTTCCTTGTGTTGTCAGGGAAGTGTGTTGGTTCTGGAACTGTTTCCCTCAAGCAGTATACAACATACACAAAGCCAAACATGTCATACAGGAGTCTGAATATATGAATCTTTAAAAACCACCATCACCGCTACCACATTTAAAAGTAGCCACAGGAGAAAGTAGCTGAGATGAATCAGGATGGCACAATTTGCTGGGTGTTGTTTACCTTCCCCTGTACAATTTTGAGATAACAGGTAAAATCCATTGAAACAACAAACCATCCCTGCTGAGGCTAATAGGATCTTCAGAAAGGGTTTTGATGTTGAAAGTAAGGAAAACAATGAAGCTTTGCACAAAGAACCAAGAAACCTAAAGAGGGAAATAAAGGAAAAGGCAGATGGATGTAACTCCTCTTGTTTTATCCTTTTTCCCTCTCTTTCTTTCTTTCTTTCTTTCTTTCTTTCTTTCTTTCTTTCTTTCTTTCTTTCTTTCTTATGATGTCTTTCTGCCAAAGTGGGACCCAAGGCAGCTCCCAGAGATAGTCAATGAAAAATCCTTCACAGCGAAATTTAAAAACTTTTAAAATCACTACTCGAAAGAGTATAAAATGATGATAATAAATAATCTCCTACAACAGTGGTGCACCATCAACTATGCTCTTCTTAGATGGAGTTCCTATATCAATGCTTGTTTCTCCTAAGCAAGAACGGGCATTCTTTGGAACCTGGAGGGCTATATCTTCTCATATTTGATATTTTGAAGTTCTAGATGGCTGCAATGTTTTGCTCTTGCTGTTATTTGAAGTGACAGGAAGTGTCACAGCATCACTGTTGGTCTCTTTTCAGACTATTGCAGTGGAGTTGATGATTGTTTCAGGGTGACACTCCCCCAAAAAAGAGTACGTAACACTTCCACAAATATTTATTGGGGAGTGTTGTATAATTGTATTTTTTGGCCAAAAGTTGGGGTTCTGCTGGAGCAGTTTTTGTAGAGGGTATGCTTTTGTGGAATTGGTGAGGCTCTTGTAGGCTGCACTGGCTTCCCCAAATGCTTCATATTTCCCTTCCATCTAACATCAATCTTTTGATTCTTAACTGGACCTCACGGTGTCCTATACTTATTCTTTTAAATTGCCTTTAAATTCCTAGTTCCTTTGCCCATACCTAATATATCCCTGCAGTTGCTCCATTTATTTTTACACTGGGAGTTCTCATCATTGATGTTTAATATCACATATGGTACAGATCTAAGGTGAGGGGGAAACAATTTAGGAAGGTATGATAGAAATGTCTCAGTACTGTACCCACCCTTTAGAGATGCTGGGATGGTGGTGATGGAAGAAGTCTGGCTACTACAGCAGTGTTTCTTAAGAAGCGCTTCTTAAGGTACTTAATGTGGGGACTGCAAGGTGTCTTTTTCCCCCCAAGGTGTCAGGAATTGGCACCTTATTTGCGCTCATCAGCTACAACTGTTTATTGCTTTCCTGAAAACTTGCAGCAGACTGCCTTGCAGATTGGTACTGGTCCCTCAGCTGCTCTTCTGAGCACTGTACTATGATACTGAGTGGATATTGACTATGCAACAACCAGTTTTCATGCCTTGTTTGCTGTTATAACTTGTTTGTAGGCACCAGATGTCAGTGCTTGAGTATGAAAGAGCACATGGGTTATTTATTTGCAAACTCCTACAAGGGTGGTGCAACAACCATATTTATAAGCAACTCACGTGTTTTCAAATTTGTAGTTAGGGTCATTAACCTGAGCGCTCAATGTTCTGGAATTGAACTTTAATGAGAAACGTGAAACAGTATATAGGGACTATACAGAAAGCTACAGATTTGTCAGAATGACTAATTTCCTATCTTTTGAGTCCAGCAGCATAAAATATTTTGCTAAAAATCTGGTTCAGAGACAAAGGTGTGTGACTTAAACAGGAACAGAATGATCAGTTTTAAATGTTATTTATTGTTTGAATAAGGCCAGAACTCAGAATTTTCTGTATCCTGCATCTTGACTGGATAGCCAGTGGTTTCTTTAGACTATCAATTTATTTCATAATCTTTTCTTTTTTAAAAAAACATACACTCTTGAGATGGTGGCTGCTTACCCTATTCCTTCACCCTCTGTAGGCAGGGAAAACTGTATTTTTTACGCTTGGCCAATGCATCAGACGTGTTTGCTGGTCTGTTGCTGAAGGGGCAGGGTGACTACTGGGAAGATGATTTTGTCTTTCTTGTTGTGTTTTTAATTATTCAGCTGTTATGTTTAATTTTCTGTTTTAGCATTGTTAGCTGTCTTTTTTTGTAGAAAGGCAGGGAAATAAGTAAATAAAACCCTGTATCCTCTTAGGTAGTTTGTTGTACCAGCAGTTACACATTTTGAGAGATAACATAAGGATAGCATCCAACACAATTTTTTTTTGTTAAGGTCGCATAGCCCCTCGCACTAATGCTTTTTGCATGTGTAATCCACCACAACTGTACAAGTGAAAAGCATGTTTCACTCTGCTAGCATTAAAGTGGTCTGTACGCTATCACCAGTTTCAGAGGCAGCATGCTGATTGCGATAGGCCTTTAATGTGAGCATCTGGATTTTTATGGTGTTGTGTTTGGTTGAAGAAATGTGTGAAGTAGGTTATGTATGCCAATGCAATTTGGTCCTAACAAAAGAAAGTGTTGGTAATGAATACTCCTAACTTTATAGTGTTCCGTTACATAAGGAGCAGCATTTTGAAAGCAGCTGTGTGTGCAGATGCAAGAAATGCTCCATCACAGTAAGATAAATTTCAAGTATAATTTGCATTGAAATCAATAGGAATTTCTTATGATAGGGATTTAAAGAGCTCGCCACAATATTTCCATTTGCAACCTCCATTTGCCCTATAGCTACAATAAATTCCAAATGATTTGAAATCCTCAAACACTATCAAGAATAGAATACTTTCAGGAACTGCTGGGGCTTGAAGTGGGATCTACTGGGTTTCCATGTAGCTGTCCTGGGTGGTGAGATATTGAATTGCATATTGCAGCCTCTGATATAGAACTTTAGTATCCTTGTGCGATAGACTGACCCTCCCCTCGCCCCAAGCTGACTTTGCATAATCCTGAACAGGAAGGAGTATAAGATTTCTTGTTCCCACTAACCCTAAATACTGGCTTATCCTACGGATCCTGTTTCTGGCTTACCTGAGAATGCTGTCTGTGGTCCACACTTGGCAGATATTCTACAATGAAGAGGATCCACATATTGTTTCTTAGCTTTTGGAAATTTGGCTGCTGTTATAGCTATTGTGCGCCTTCAAGTCATTTCCAACGTATGGTGACCTTAAGGTAAACTTGTTGTAGGGTTTTCTTGGCAAGATTTGTTCAGAGGGAATTTGCCTCTGTAGGACTCCAAAATCAAGAAACTGCTCTAGCCTAGAGGACAAATTAAGGTTGCCAGAAAACTTGTGTCATTGGGGAAAGTTAAAAGTTAGCATCTTTGCTCACACATGATTAAATCAGAAGAATAAAAATATTATGTTTCCCAAATGTTGTTTTCCTGTTGAAAGGCATATTTTTAAACTTTATAAGGAAACATTGCTTTCTCATAAATGCTGTGACACGTATAAAGAGGAGCAGAATTTGTCTGCCAAGTTTTATGTAAGGTTCTTGGGTATTAAATCTGCTTATTTCCTTCTTCTGGAATATTGCTATTGAACTTGGCTAAATACCCTAAAGGCACCAGAACTTGTCTGATCTTGGAAGCTAAGTAGGATCAACTTTGATTAGTACTTGGGATGGGAGTTCACCAACAAATACCAGGCACTGCAGGCTATATTTCAGATGAAGCAACTGACAAAACCATCTCTAAGTTTTCCTTGCCTAAAAAAACACTATGAAATTCATGGGGTCATCACAAGTTGATAGGCAGTTTGAAGGCAGATACATGTCCAGAAATCCTTTAGATTTAAATACAGTTTTGTCATAAAACTGAAGGTCAATCCAAAAACTATTTCACATGATACTACAATCCCTTGTTAGTACACCTCTGAATGAGTGGAATGGAAGTGCTTGTTCAGATATACTGACTATGTCTGAGTTGCACTTAATGATGGTTTCTAATAGCAAACTCAGGCACGGAATACTGAGAGGACTGCAATCAAAATGGCCACTGAGTCACAAGAGAGAGGTATTGGTATGCTAAGAGATAGTGGGAAGAGATCCTGGGATCCTCAGAAACAAATAAACATACAGATAGATGTAAATGTAAATATACAGATATGTAATATACAATTATCCTTCCTAGATGGACACCTGAATGTGGTGAGTAGGTCTGATAGTGTCAGGGAACCTAAGAGCAATACTATTAGGAGAATATACTCATAACCTAGACTCCTAGTGAGGTCATCCAAGGTGGAAAGCTCAAAATGAGGATACTAGAAATTCATGAAGGGAAGCTATGAGGCAGCAGCGGGAGGCGAGACACTGGTAGAGGATCTTGGATAGAATCAAAAATTTAATTCATTCAAAATATGATGCTGGAGGGAGTTTTACCGATACCATGGACTGCTGAAAGACAGGCAAGTAAATTCTAGATTCTAGAGCACATCAATCAATGTCTAAACTGGGGCTGTTGTACTTTGGCCATATCATGATAACATATGACTCAATAGAAAATGTCTGGGAAAATGTGTCTCCTGTTTTGGAAGAAACTCCTCCGTGTGTGAGTATCCTTATTGGGGAACAAGGTTGCTGCTGTTGGCTAGCTGTGCTCTGGCTTTTCCACTGCATTTCTGTGGGGCTGAAACTCCCATCATCCCCCAACCGTGGTTATAGGCCCAGTCCCAGAAGTCACAGCATCCACAGAGCACCTGTAGTTGGTTTTCCCCTGGATACTGGACTGTGTTTTTTACTGTCTGCCCGATTCCGGTGCTTGAGGAATCTGTTTTTGGCAGCGAGACAGTTAATCTTCAGTCCGGAGCTCACCAAGGTCACTGCAGCAGGATGGCTGAAGGAGTTTATCAGCGTTTTGATAAGCTTACTGACGCTAATTATCAAAGCTGGCAAGTTTATGTTAGAGCCGCTTTGACGAAGGAAAACTTGTGGCACGTTTTGGAAAATAAGGGACAGCCCCCAGAAGGAGCGACTGTTGCTCAAATAGCAGCGTTCTGGATTGCTGACGAAAAAGCCAAAGCAGTTATTTTGCTTGCTTTAAGTCCTTCTCAATTGATTCACACTGCTGCTGCAGACACAGCATATCAGCTCTGGGAGGCTCTGAAGCGTGTGCATCAGTCTTCCTCCTGTTTGTCCAAGATGATATGGACGAAAAGACTATACAACACAAAGTTAAGTCCTGGAAGTTGTGTAAAGGAGCACCTCATGCTGACGAAACAGTTATTCCAAGAGACAGCCAACAGAGGAGTAAATATTCCAGAAATCCAGAGAAGCTTTATTCTACTGGGAAGCCTCACTAAGGACTGGGACTATTTGATGTACAGCCTGCAGGGTGTGCGTGAGGAAGAACTGACTGTAGACTTGGTAGCTGGGAGGATTTTGGAGGAAGTCCAAAGGAAGCAGTTTGACTCCAGATTGCAGACGGAGAGGAAGACAGGCAGCCAGGAGGGAGAGGCAACTCAGGAGGAGGCATCTGACCTGGAGGAAGGAGTGTGCAGCTTTGCCAGATGCTGCTACAGATGCAAGAGAGTGGGCCATCTCCAGAGAGACTGCAGGATGCCAACACCTAGCAGAGGGAAAAAGACAGCCCAGAAGCAGAGGGGCATGTCATCACAGGCTGAAGGCCATGTGCTTGTGGCAAAAGAACAGTCTGAAAGTGGTGTGTGGTTGCTAGACAGTGGTGCAACTCACCACATGGTGAACAATATAAAACTGTTAAATGATGTTACAAGTGCAAACATAACAGCAATTTCCCTTGCAGATGGGGCACCAAGCAAGGTGCAGAAGATGGGTACTACGTATGTGCCATGTTTTGGGAAATTGTTCAACAATGTGTTGTGTGTGACGAATTTGCTGAACTGTATCTTGAGTGTCTCCCAACTGACCACTGATGGTTACAAAGTGGTGTTTGAAGGGGAGAAATGTATAATTACTGCAAATGGTGTTTTTTGTGCAAAAGGAGTGAAAAAGCAGGGCTTGTACGACATGTTGCCCAAGGGAAAGATGTCCAATGTTAACCCTTTGTGTAACAAACCCCTACATGAAAAATGCATTCATTATCTTCACAGAGTGATGGGCCATGCCAGCTACAAAAGTCTGTGACAGTTAGCAAAGGTATGCCCTGGGTTAGAGGTCAGAAATTGCCCTAAGTTTCTAGAGTGCTCTGTGTGTAAAAAGCTAAAGGTGTTCCCCATTGCCAAAAAGAGCAATTGTGTCACCCAAAGATCCTTTGAAGTTGTGCACGCAGATTTTGCAGGGCCATTTACACCAACTGCTGGGCTAAATAGGTTTGTCCTGGTGATTGTAGACAGGCACACCAGGTTTTCCTATGTCTGTCTGTTGAAAGAGAAGAGCCAAGCAGCAGATAAGTTCCAAGAGTGGGTGAATGCTGTTGAGAGGGAATTTCCTTACAAAGTGGCTAGTCTGGTATCAGATAGAGGGGGTGAATTGCTGTCTCATAGCCTGCAAGCCTGGTTGCATAAGAAAGGCATAAGGCATAAAACCACCAACCCCGCATCTCCTGGGGAGGATGGTCTAGCAGAAAGAAGAATTGGGCTGTTAAAACAAATGAAGGACTGTATGATGGAGGATGCCCAAGCCCCAGCAGGACTCTGGGGAGAAGCAATTGTATCGGCAAACTACTACTTAAAGAGGATGTGGAGTTCAAGTGTGAAGCAGACTCCATACTACCTATTGTACGGTAGAGCGCCAAACTTGAAGCACCTACGTATTTGGGGCCAGTTTGCGAGTGTGTATGTTCCCCCAAACTGTAGAAAGTCTGGAGAGGAGAAGTCTAGACGGTTACGCTTTGTGGGATATGAGGGTAACAAATATAGATTTCTACACCATGCTAACAGAATTGTGTATTCTAGGAGTGCAAAGTTTGAAACCTATTCAGGTTGGGATAGGCTGCACTGTAATCAAGAGGTGTTGAGTCCCCTGGGTAAAAGTGACAGAGGTGTTCCTGAGAATGGAGGGGCAGTGATGTCTGATGATGAAAAAGACATTGTTTCTGATACACAAGAAAGCTCTGAAAATGGAGGGGCGTTGATGTCTGATGATGAAGAGGAAAGTACTGAGGAAAGTACTGAGGAGGAGAAGCCAAAAGTCTCACTTGACGTCACACCAAAGAGCACAACACCACCACCTAGCCTTAAACCTGCATTTATGGTCAAGAAAGAGCCTCACCCTGAGATCAGCAGTAGTTCCAGCAGTGGTTCCAGTAAAAGTGGGTCAGGAAGTACTGGAAGTACTCAACTTGTTGAGTCAGGAAGTAAAGTTATGCTTATCCCTAAAAGGTCAGGAGGAGGGTATTTTGCTGTCCCGTGTGACTGAGGCAGAAAATGTGAATGTAGGACTACAATGGAGTGTGATATCAAAATGTGAGACAAATGATCCAGGATGGGATTTTGTATTTGCGGTATTGTCACAAAGGCCCTTCCAGTAGCAAACCCTGAGAAGTTGGCAGGTAAACTGGGCCTTGCCACCAGAGTGTAAGGTGGAAGATGAACCGTACCCCTGAATGCATATACTGTGTGTATTATGTAACATATATTGTATGACATGTATGGATTGTGAAAATGTCCTACACAGTGGCCTGACCATTTTGGAGGGGAATGTCAGGGATTCCAGGCAGGGAACCCTGGGAAAATGATCAGCCCACTGCAAAGATACTGCATCATGCCCTAGCTGTGGGTAATTGCAAGGCTGCATAAGAGACTGGGGTCGTGTGCAGATGGTAGAGGGAGGTGTGCAAACCCTTACCTGGTTGGTTGTAGATATGTATATAAGAAAGCAATCTCCTGTCTGTATTGTCTGTTGACCAAACCTGGTGTAAGCCTCTGTTTGTCTGTCCTATTTTTTGTATACAATGGAACTTTGCTGCAAGATAAAGTGCCTCCTGTTGTGGAAGAAACTCCTCCGTGTGTGAGTATCCTTAACGGGGAACAAGGGTGCTGCTGTTGGCTAGCTGTGCTCTGGCTTTTCCGCTGCAATAGAAAAGACAATATTGCTGGGTAAGGTAGAAGGCATTAGGAAAAGAGGAAGACCAGACACATGTGGATTGACACAATAATGCAAGACATGCCCTTGAGCTTGCAAGACCTAAACAGAACTGTTAATATTGGAGGCCTCTTATTTATAGAGTTGCCATATGTTGGAACTGACTTGATGACACATAACAACAACTTACAATCGAATGATCAGGCCTTTTTCCTGTGGAGAAATGCTACGAGAAAAGCTCTCTATTTGTGCTGTGTGTTGATAATGATATTATAAGTCTGTGTGGTGATGCTGCTGAAACTGTCACTAAGTGATTCAAATTCATTGACAGTACTCCCCTGTGTAAAATAATATCAGCTTAACAAATTACTATGACTAACACTTTACATTGTCTCAGGTGATAATATTCCATCATGTGCCTAGGCCTAGCGTATCAGGGTTTTTTAAAGAAATGCTGGTAGTGGAAAGAAGTTAGGTTAAGGAGTTCCATACAGTCAGGATGAAAATGTTTAAAAGGTTTATAAAGATGGAACTGAGCAAAAACCTTCCCCCATAGATCTCTAAGAGGTTCACCTGTGAGAAACCCAAATATGGCCATTAAATGCTTAGGTATTCTACTATTCTTGATCTAGTGTTCTGGTCTTGTTTTGGTAAACATGATTATCATTTTATTTATTTAATTTATATCCTATCTTTCTCCATATATGGGAATGTTGGTAATTTGAAAGAAGAGATTATACTTCCAAAAGATCATGAGAAAGTCTGTTAAAGCATCGCAATTTGCTTCTGATTTCCTTGCTTCTTAAACTCTCTCCCTCCCTCCCTCTCAATCTCTCTGGTCATTGAATCGCCTTTTACATCATTGGTTTGGTTTATCTGAAAGACTGGAGAGCAGCAGGCTGCAGTAAGGAGACCAGTTGCTAAGTAGTATTGACTATGATCACAGAAAAGCCTGCCTTGAAGCATTCTGAGACCCAGTGACGTAAATGAAAGCTAGGTCAACTAGGATGGGCAAGCAAGCGACACCTTTGAAATCAATTACCTTGGTCTCTGGGAAGCAGTCAAAGGTACAGGTTGTATAAGCAAAGAAAATTACGCGCTACAGATTACAGACAGCACACTCAAACCTACTGGCTTTCAGTTTAATGAGATAAACTGGCATGGCTCAACTGAATATGAGAGTAGCTCATTTTTGAGAGAAGAAAAAATAAACAGACATAATAATACAGCAAGACTGTAGTGGAGCAGTAGAGTCCATAGGCATAAAGATCCTTTGTCCTTTCCTTTGTGCAGAGGAGTTATTGTGGTTTTATCCCAAAAAGGAGCGTCTGTATAGGGCAACTGTCTAACTTAATGGGCCGCTGGCTAACTTAGTGGACCTTGTAGTGGGCTACAACCGCCATCCTTACCAGCCAAGTTATAGTACAACACACCTGGAGGGCATCAGATTGTGGAAGACTAATTTAAGGTAGGAGTAGACATCTGTTAGCCCTCCAGATGTTTTGGGCTTCAGCTCCAGAAGCCTCAGCAAGTACAGTGAAGGTTGAGAGGGTGCAGTATGTTTGGGGAGCCAAAGGCTTCTCCACTCTGACCTGGATATGATAGGTAAAAACAGCGTGTCAGATAAATGGATTGGGTACTCTTACATTTTGAAATGTTTTCAGATGGGAGCTTCTATCCTATTTTTATGGCAGGAGTTGTAGAACCTATAGCCCTCCAGAACTTGTTGGATTACAATTTCCTTAATCCCTAGCCAGAGACTATGCTTATGGGGTTGGAATACACACGTGGTCCTTTTCAGTACTCTACATAAGTTTGCCCTTGTAAATGAATCAATGCCAATAACCATCAGGCCATCTCCTGAGGTATTTATCTGCTGTGGGTCCTGTCCAGGTCAAAGAAGTTTCTGTTTCCTTGGAAAATGTCATCCGTAGGTTTTAGTTGCATGGTCCTTTCTCTCCTTTCTTTTGGGGGAGGGAGGACGGACTATTTTCTCTATCCAATGGTCACACTTCCAGCAACGATTTTGCCAATAGCCTTTCTTTTGGATCAGGGCTGTGCTTCTAGTTCAGGGACCCACATATGATCTTCCAAACTCCTCCTGGTCCTCCCACCATTACTACTGTCAGGAACTGAATCCACACACACAACTAGGACAGTGCATAAACACTATTTATTTGGAGTGAGATACATCGTACAGGACTTCAGTGAGTGGACTAAAGACAATTAGCACAATTCAAAGCATAAAATACCAAGAAGAGCCTTTCCTACCAGCAAGAGACCTTGAAGTGCAAGCCTGGCAGTGCTTATCAGTGCATTCCTAGCTTTTGTTTATCTAACAAGCTCCGGTTCTCATACCTTTGTTACTAGCAAGCTGCTAACTTAAATCCCACTATGTATCTCATTACTATAATATGGGGGGCTACCCAACAACTACCGAATTGGTGTACAGCTCTTGACCAAGTGGAAGGTGCAGGCTACCATTTCAATAGGATGATGAATCTACTCTGGTTTTAGTCTGAAGTTTAAAGGAGTTCTCTGAATTTTTGGACTCTATTTGGTGATATATCCTTTAGAATTTGGAGGAAAACCCAGAGAGGAATAACCATCCTGATAACATGGATGCCACCAGCTGCCATTGAGCTAATTTTGTTACAAAAACAGGGGACACTCTGCTGTATTCTAGGCAATGGCAGGAATGTTCATAATTATCTGTCTGCAGATTAAAAAAAAACAAGAAGAACTTCCCTACCTGGGAGAATAATAGACCAGCAAGAATTTAGTGCAATTTTCCCCCCAAGTATATGAAAGTCTTGAAGAGGAATTATTCTGCAGGCACAAAGTGTACGGTTTTTAGTGGAAACAAAACAAAACAAAGCAAAACCAAATGAAACCAAACAAAACCAAATCAAAGCTTTCCTGTGCGGAAAATGGGTTTCTTATACTGAAAACTCTAGTTCTTTTTCAGAACACTAGGGTTTTTTGTGCACCCTGCCATACACATATGTATTTCTTGGCAGAATGATTTATCCACAACTCTTTGGGATGCTTGAATACAAGAAGATTACTGTGGGGTAATATTCATTTTCACCCACAGCTGTAGGGGGAAAAAACTAGTGTAATTATTCATCCTTGCACATGAGGGAAAAAAAGCTGAAAGTTTATATCCCTACTGTATGTGTGACCTCAGAACAGCAACTTCATGCAGAAGAAATTTATATTGCCATGGTGATTCGGAACAGAAATTGGCTTCAGTTTAGACTTTGCCTTTTTCACATTGATTCTGCTTTAAATGAGCATCAGATGTCAGATTACTTTTGTATACAACTAGCTATGTTTACTAGACTCACCATAATAAAAAGGCAGAATCTAACATCGTCCCTGCTTAAAATCCAAAACACTGGCATCATCTTCACATTGTGCTATTTTATGGGAGTCGAGTCCCAGCTATACTCAACCATCTGCATATTGCTTATCTTATAAGAACTCCTGCAGCAAATGGGAGGCAATCGCGATAATATCTGTGGGAGGCATGGCAAATAGGAAATTGAATTTGGCAAAAGCAACCGAGAATCTGAACACTTCCCTTAAAGTTTAATGGCAAAAATGTACAAAACAAGGATGAGGTGGGGGAAATAGATAGGGAAGAAGGTTATTTTAGCTCCATTTTGAAATATGGTTTGAGATTATGAATACATGAGATAGTTTGAATTTGGGCTTGCTTTTTTTCAAAAAAATGCAAAGCAATTGTTCTCACAGAGTTTCAGTAGGATCAAAGTGACACACTAGCAGCAGACGCTGTTTACAGCTTTTCCCTCCTACATACACAAATATAACTGGCATCTCCTTCCTCCAGTGCCTTTAAACCTCTCTCAGTTCCCTGCATCTTCCTCCAGTCACTTGGTTGGCAAGCGTCCCTAAGAGACTTACTTGTTCACAGATGTCATTCACAGATGTCTGTCAGAAGCTGCTGAGTGGGGCGATGCGGGTGGGTGTCATTTTATAGCTCTTTAAATTATGTGTACCTGGAAAATTCTGTTGCAGAAGGAAGATTCTGTTCCAGCACCAGTCACATGCCTTGTTGTTTTCATTGTGTATATCTTTGGCCTAAATTTCAGTAAAGTTTTAAGTTTTGAAGCATTGCTTGTATTTTCTAAGGAGAGTGTTGTTCCAGGTGATGGTGTGATATTTTCAAGCTTATAATGAAGTTGACAATGGTTTCAAGATCCTCTGAATTAGGTCCAAGCTAGAGATTATAGCACTATGTGGGGGTCATGTGAAAGCACAGTTCTCATTGGAAATATACTTTGAGTCTTGGACTATGGCCATTTCTGCACTAGACTGTTCCACACTAGCCGGACGGCCCCTCCCGAAACTGCAAACCCCAGGATTCCATAGGATGTTGAAAGTAGTATCATAGCACTATAACAGTCTAGTGTGGAAATGGCTTATGACCTTGGAGACCAGGATTTGATTCCCAGCTCAGCCATGGAAACTTGGTAGGTGATCTTGGGCATGTCACACACTCTCAGTCCCAGAGAACCCCATGGTAGGTTTGCCTTAGGATCACCATGTTGGAAATGACTTGAAGGCACATAAGTTATAACAATAGTTGTTCCTCATGGTAACTATAACATGTTGACCAGCTTGTCAATTTGGATCACCTACAATATATGAGGAGTTTATGGAAGACAGCTTTCTCTTGTTGCATCCTGGACCTTTGTTTTTCACTTACGGCTGCCAAATATTCTGCATTTCCCTTCCAGTGTTTATTACTGCGATATCTTTTCCTATCAAAATTTCCAATGGCTATTACTAGGGATGAATGAAAATTTCATTTCAGTTCTCTCTCTCTCTTTTCTTTTTTTAAAGGAAGAACTCAACAAAAATTCACAAACTTCACATTTTGGATGGGGGAAAAACAATGTATGGAAAACTGAAAATGACAGATTTGTCCATCTAGACCTGGAATTTAAGTACATAATTATTCAAAGTCGGGGTTTGAATTCCTATGTAGACAACCATGTTAGATAGGGCTGCCATTTTTCACAGAGGCTTCTTATCATCTTGAACACCTAAATAAGAAAACATAATATGGTTCTCTCCATGCTGGAAATAGTATTACCTATTGAACTGAACTGGCTCAGAGGTGTGACAATTTTGTTTCAACTTGTCTCTGAAGAATTTGCTAACATTTATTCATATATGTGATAGAAAGAACTTGATTTTCTTTTTCTTTATTTTTAAGCAGTGGTTCTCAACCTGTGGGTCCCCAGATGTTTTTGGACTTCAGCTCCCAGAAGCCCTGAGCATTGACCATAGTGGCTGGGGCTTCTGGGAGCTGAAGTTCACAAACATCTGGGGACCCACAGGTTGAGAACCACTGTTTTTAAGCATATGAAGGAGAAAATGAAATCAAAAGATTTTCCCATGTCTAGATACTGGCTATGATCAGGACAAGCATTATCTAGATATGCATACAGGTGTGTTTAGTGACCTAAAGTGGAAAATGGATTTCAAAATAGTATCAATGATACCCTGTGCTGTTATAAATTCACATTTTGTTTTATTTGTTCTCATGTCTGTAAGACCCAGAAGACTGTTTGTCTGGTCCAGTAAGGCTGATCGTAACATTACAAATTGGCTTTCCCATCCAAAACACTATGTGAGATTTCTGGACATATGCCTATCATCCTCTGTGATAATGGGGCTTCCCATTATCTAGACTTGGCTGAAGGGGGATTCTTCCCTCTTCAGGTAAATCAAGGGTTAATGAGGTCTTGGGGATTAGGTTACATTTTTTACTGTGGGTCAGCCTCATAGGTCACGGGGGGAGAATTGCCCAATCAAAAGGAAGAGGTAAGCATCTTTGAGATGCTTCTAGGGAGAAGTTATAAAAATCCTTGACAGGCCATGTGGGAGAGAGACAACAAAGGAACATCCTAGAGATGGGATCTGTGCCCGTAGTAGGCTGCAGGCCTAAGCCTCGCCTCCTGGCCACATTCCTCTCTTATACCATCTAAGCCTGTGAACCCAAATGTGAGTAACTAGAACATTAGGTAGTTAGTTGCGTTAGGGCTGTTTTATTATTTTGGAGGTTGGCTGATCTTAAAGAATGTATCTGTTTTTGTAACTACTTGTAACTTAAGCGTACCTGGGAGGGGGGAGCCTCTCATTTGTATTATTGTCTTGTTCATTTGCGTGCCTTGAATAAATGCTTTTCTGTAAAACCTCTGTTTCTTCTCCATTTCCACGCCAGTCATCGGCACACGTTTAGATAGGACTTCTCTCACTCAGAAGGGGGAGGTGGGAGGGAAGCGAAGGTCCTTAAGCATAGGGATTGTCAATCCACTGAGCAGAGTCCCACTGTACTGTTCAGTTAATTCAGAATTCAGTGGTTGGTGGCAGCAAGAATTAGTAAATGCTGAGGGAATTTCCAGCTCCTTTTCAAGGGTGGAAGTCAGGCTTGAAGGGGCTGGAAATAAACTCCAGTATGACATCCCCATGTAGCAACTCACTGAACAGCAAAAGACAATCCTGTTAGTAAATCTTATAGAAGTGTGAAAATAGGCCCCATAGCTAAGACCTAGTGAGCTCACACTCACCTTCTGCATGTTCGGTTTGAATGCATTGGCTGGAAACCTATTGGTTAGTCCCAACTAAAGTAGAGCCATTGAATCACTTGTTGGATGGTTCATGAACGTGTCATTAAATGTAGTGGCTTCAACGGCTCTCCTTCAGCCAGGACTAACACTGGAAGTTAGACCATTGCCTTTTCCCTGTGTGCAGCCTCTCCTGGTGGAGATTAACTACGCCCTGGCTAAACCTAGCACAGACTGTTGTGGCATCCTTCTAAGCAGATGGGGAGTCCATGACAGCATGAGACATTTGCTCTTAGTGTAAAAATGCTTTCCTTCTTTAAGAGGATCCATGGGGCAACCCCAAGATGCTATTAGGCTACGAGCAGCTGGTATAAAACTAGGACCTTACAGGCTATCCTCTCACATGAGTTGAGATGAAAACCATGGCACATGTGACCAGGCAACATCAGACTGTGGTCAAGATGCCAAAGTTTATTAATGGGGAAGAACACAAGCTGGGAGAGGTGCAGCAGTTTGTTTTTGGCTGAGCCCACTGAGGTTCCATTTCCTCTTCTTCCTTTTCCCCTGCTGAGTTAATTGAGCGCAAACTACTTTTGCACTGTGAGCTCAGTTTATCACAACTGAGGAAAGCTGAAAGAGAAGAGGGAAGTGGGAAGAGGAGAGACAAACTGAAACATTTTAAAAGCAGATGAAAAAGTGTGACAGCAGAGGAGTAATAGAGACTGTCCCCACCAAATTAGAAGAATTGAATGGTATGCTACACCCTAGAGGAACCTGGCATCTTTTTAAAATATGGGCAGGGACAAAGCCACCCTTTTCTCCCTTCTTAGTCCTCTTCCTCCTTATCCTCCTTCCTCCTGCTCTTTCTGTTCATACTCCTTCTCCCTTCTTCATGTCCTCTGTCTTTCTATGTTATGCTCTGTAAAAGGAGCTGCACCCATCCTTGTGAACTTCATTTCTCACAAGACCCTCTATTTGGGCCCACATCAATCCAGAAAACAAAATGATCACTTTCTGGAGGAAAGCAATATTCTGGGCATCTTACTTTATAACATGACCAACTTCTTCTAACAAAAGATCTAAAAAAATAGGCGGTTTCTAGTGGAAAAAAGAGAAAATGAAAGGGAGAGGTAGAGAAAGAGTAAACAAGGAAAACAAAGTGTCTGAGAAAAAAAGGTATATGGAACAATGCAGAAGAATTAAAAGCAGAGAGAAGAAGAGGAAGGGAGGGAGATGAGAAAGAGAAAATAAAGGCCATTTCTGCACTAGACTGTTATAGTGCTATTATTCCACTTTCAACATCCTATGGAATCCTGGGGTTTGCAGTTTAGGGAGGAGCCTGGAAATGGCCGAAGTCTCACTAGGAAGTACAAAAGGGTGCTAGTAAGGAGCTTAATTATGGTAACACCAAGAAATGTGTGTGTTGGGAGGTCTGCCTGAGGGTACTTGGCCCTCAACCTTGACAGTCCCACTAGGCAAGTTTTCTGTTTAGGACAATCCATGTGAGACTATTGAAAGCACAGATGTTTGCTTTGGGGATTCACATGAAGTTATACTTAGACTGGCCCTGAGAATTCACTGTGAAAGTAACTGAGGAAGCAGCCTTTCCCGGGCTGTTGAAGAACTTTTTACCTGTCAAAAAGGATTGCCTTTTCTTCAGACACATTGTCTTAAGCTCTTTAGCATGTAGAAAGAGAGAGGAAAGTGACAGAGAAGCAACTTTTTTTCTTCTTCAGATAGCTGTTTCACACCCTCTGCTCCACTCATTAGAACTGCACAGCAGGAGGTCAACTGCTGTAGGAAGCTTGGCCTCATATTTGACAAACCTGCCTCAGAGAATACTATGGAGATGTGACACGGAAGCATTATCATCCATCTTGTACTGGGAAGCTGCCTCAGGCTGAGGCTGAATTATACCACATGCTTTTAAAATCATCTACATTAGTCATCGCTGTGCTCTGGATTATTTCCTCTTTCCCTCAATAAATCAGAAATTTTTTTCCTTAAGTTTTTTTTACCAATGAGATTTAGACAGACTAACATGCATCCTTGTATTACTGGGTAAAAATACTGTCTGCATGCACATCCAGGCATGCTGATTTTGACATAGGTCGTTGTTGTCATTGCTATTTGCTGTCAAGTTGACTGACTCAGGAGACCTTATGAATGAGAGATCTCCAAAAGATCTCAACCGGCCTGATCTTGCAAACTGAGTGGCATGTTAGTTACCTACTTCGTTGTCACTGAATTTTTAATGCAAGGCATTGGGAAGACATGCTTCTGGGATTTTTCTGTCTCATGTGCCAAAATAACTTTGCTGGCTTTGAATTAAAAGAAATGTTGAGAGGCACTCTTTGCTGTTGTTCCTAAGGCAGAAAAACATATTGGCCTGGTCTTATGGGGACATGGGTTTAAAAATGAGGAAACTCTACCTGCAATCACACTGTCCCTTTGAAAACTTTAGCAATTGTCATATTTCAAGAAGATGAATTTCCTATGGTGGTAGAAACATTGCTATACATGCAGAATAAAAATCATGAAATAATAATAACAACAACAACAACAACAACAACAACAACAATAAAATTTATTTCTATCCCGCCTCTCCACATGGATTGAGGCAGCGAACAACATTAAATACATTAATACTTTAAAAAACATTAAAACACATAACCAGTCCTCCCCAGCCACCAATCCACCTAAAACCAACCCCCTAAAACACACAACAATCAATCAACTATTAAAAGAACAGCAAGACAATTGATGGGAGGCAATGGAAATGCTAGTCTTGGAAGGCCTGTCGGCCTAATATAACTCACACTGTGACTTGTTTTTTATAGTTATGGTTAATAAACATTATACTGGATGGTGACTTTGTCAATGTTAATGGTAACACCAAAAGCAGAATTTTCACCATCCTTTTATTGTAGAGTAGACATTGAAATTGTGGCATACAGTTCCCATCACAGATAGACAGGATTTTAGAAGTGCCTTTTAAACCATAGCAATGATGTGTGATTTGAAACAGAAATTACACCTGAGAAAATGGGCAACTCGCTGGCGCATATCTCTCCTTTAAACAAATAAACCCACACCAAGGCCAAGGAATCATGTATCATTTACTGCCTTTCTCTGGAGTATTTATTACTGTAGGACACAGCAGTCTGGTAGGGTTGTTATGTCTTGTGGTTGAAAGCCTGAAGGGAACAGTTGGTCTGTTACTGATTTATGGTGTCTTGAGTTCAACCTAAAGGTTTTTAAGAACAAGCTGGTTAGAATACTGCACTGCAAAAGAAGAAGGATTTTCAGCTGATCCCTGCGAGCCTTTTCTTTTCTTTTTTTGCATTAGAGACAATCAAGAAGTTCTTAATCTATTTGCTAGTTTCACAGTTTTTCATAAAAATGGCCTGTTCAATGGAATGGACATTAACATTCTTTTAGAATCAATCAGTCAATCAATCACCCAAACTTTACCATTTCCTCTGGCTATTCATGTTTCTTTTAGTAAGACAGAAGTATCTGGATGGATACCACTGTATGAAATAACCTTTTCTTTATACTGGATACGTTATCATTCCAGCACAATCTCCAATAGTACTTAACAATGATTAGAAAAGTTTATTTGCCATCAGAAATTGGATTTCTGATTTATTGGATTTACTTCTATTTAGTTTATGAATTTGTATCATATCTGTGTCAAGAATTCAGAAGGCTCATCTGTTGGACTTCATGAACACATCTTAGCAGCAAGAAATGTAAGTAATAATTAAGGCAAAATATGTTTTGCCTTGACCTTTGGAAGGAGGTAAGTGTGCTCTCCATGTTGGTTCAAATGTAAGGAATCTGAATATCCAACAATAATTTCATTTTATGCCATTTTCCAAAGGACAACAGCACAATAAAGTAAAGTGAATTTGCTCTCATCTGCATGGGGTAATAAGCCTAGCTTCCAAGGGTCTGGCACATGTTAGGTTGCACACTCTCTGGTGTTGCCCCTACAACCGATCTTTATTTGGCACAGATGTTTTCAAGCTGACATTGATTATAATCCAGTTGGTGACACACACTATTGTAACCACCAGTTATACTAGCAGATGTACTTTTGGGGGGCATTCCAAAAGAAGTTAGGAAGGTATAAGGGCTCTACATTTGCAAAACTATCCGTTATACGGGTGGTTTACACTTGTACAAGAAGAAAATGGGGACAGGAGGAGTAGGCTGATGGCTCCATGCTACCTGTTTTTTGAATCCCTCACTTCTCAAGCAAAGGGCCAAGGAACAGGCAGCTTACTCCTTCCATTGCTGTCCTTGATTCCCTTTCTTTCCTTTCCTTTCCTTGCCATTGCCTTTTGGTTTGTTCTTTCATCATCATCTTTGCTTTCACCTCCACCACCACCATGAGGTTCTCAGCTTCAGTTCCTGAAAGCAGTCCAATGGAAAGACTGAATTCTGTAAATTCAATGCCAGTGTACTTAATTATTCAGAGTCAATAATAAATTATGCCAATTATATACCCAATTAAATAGCATTTGATGTACATTTTCCAACTGGTAGCATCTTACATAAGCCACTTTGGCCATTTTCACACGGGGGTAAAACCCCGCGGTGTGACGACCGGAGACAGAGGTCGTTCACATCACGGGATGAGCTAGCGCAGTTGGAAACGGTGAGGCTCCACACCTCCAACCGCTCTAGCCCAGCCGCAGGGGTGGCGCTGTGAGTTTTTTAAAAACCACCTTCCCAGGTGGTTTTTATCAAACTCGCCCGCACTAATCCGTGGCAGCTCCCAGTGAGAATCTGCAGAGACGTGGTAGCGTGTCTCTGCAGATCTGCCCGGGGGTGGGCTTCCGGCTGGCGCACTGCCCTGATTGGCGGAGCGCCGCTGGAAGCTGCTGGCCACCATTTTGGGCACCGCCGAATGCTGCCGAACACTGCCGAGCGCCACCGAAATTCAGCGGCGTGTGAAGCGGCGGAACCGCGTTCCCCGCAGGGACAGAGCAGGGACGGAGCAAAATGCAAGCAGGTAAGCTCCGCCCCTGCATGTGCTGCCCCGTTTCAGCCCCCCCACGTGAGAAAAGGGCCTTTGTTTCTAGAAAACTTAAGAACGCTTTCCTCTTTGGCATATTTAGTTGTAAAAATTTCTCATTCAGGACTGCAAGACCTGATTTTGAAACACATGAAATCAGGCAAGATGATGTCAATTATCTTGGTTCAGTCCAGAAAAGTCCAAAACACAGCCATCCAATTAGCACCTCTTGCACATGAAAGCCTCCTTCAATGGTCAAATCCAGGACTGATTTCATGCTATGCAAAATATTATAAGTGTTTTAGAATGTATTCATACTTTTTGTGAAATGAGATGGTTTATGGCACTGCTTCAAGGACACCATTTTGTGTCTTTACCATCTTTTCTCTTTGCCGTCTCTTCAGCAGGTGTGTAATTGAACTTCTTGTCCTGTCAGTAATAGACCAATTATGCTTCACCAGAGGAAGGTTACTGGGAAGGAGGGATTATGCCATTTTACAAAAGGAATTTTCAAATTCATGTATTACTTAGTGTGTGAAAATTCACCTCCCCCAACCATTAAAGGTTTGTCTTAGTGGGACATTTTAAAACTGAATGAATAAACTTCCTGTCAGCTCTGCGATTTGTAGCATAATGGATTTTAATTAGACATCAAAACCATTAAGGAATACTTTTCTATTTTTATTGTTATAACTTAATTTCTATTGCACTTACTACTTAGAAATGATGACGTGAATGTGTGTAGAACCCACCTCTCTCCCTCCCCAAAAAACTCTTACATATTCTTTGGAAGGGCCTGACCTACAGATATTTATGCATTAGTGGACAGGCCACTTGTTCTTTTGTGACAAAAATATTGTAGCTAAGCTCTTTGCCTGCCAGAACAGCGGGAGCACTACTTGAATAAAGTACTTGGATTAAATTTTTGAATAGGGTTATTTGAGAGTCAGGTCCACCTCTCACCATTAACACAGTGGTGCTGCTTTTCTTCAGTCTTCCTCCTCCTTTTGCCTGCTTACCATTGTACGGCACTCAAAACAGGCAGACAGGAGGGAGGAAGGAAAGGCGATCAAGGCTGTTACGGAGAGATGGAGGCAGAGGTAGCTCTAGGGAGGGAAAATATGAAGTCATGACAGGAATACAGAGGGGGATATTAAATAAGTTACAATTCAAGTATAATCACTTCCTTCATTTGAGTCTGTGGCTCACAAAGGACAGATGAAAACTGAAACGTGATTGTATTTTTTGTTGCAAACAGAATTTTTCATGGTTCAGCGAAGAGTTGCATGTCAGATGACTACCACTAAGCATTCACCAAGGCTTGCAATTTTACACTTATCTGATTGTTCTATGGAATGGAGAATGGAGAATGACTGGTCGCTCTGTCATAATGTGTGTGTGTGTGTGTGTGTGTGTGCGCCTTGATGCCACCTATTGACTTATGGTGACATGGATTTCATAGGATTTTATCAGTCAAGGAATACTTAGAGGTGATTTTGCTAATTCTTTCTTCTGAAATATAACTTAATAGCACCTGGTGTTCATCAGTCGGTTCCCATCCAAGTACTACTTAGAGCTGACTCAGCTTCGCTTCCAAGGTTGGACAGGATCCATTGTTTCCATTAAGACAGCCAGCTGGTCAAGAAGGTTGTGACAATACAACTACAGCAGAAACTGCCACCAGTACAATGCAGGGCATATGAGCTCAGCTGTTACATGGAAGAAAAACAAGTGGCAAGAATGCACAGAGGAACAGGTAATGGAAGGCATGAAAAAGATTTGTTTGCCACTGTAAGGGACTTTTGGTCCTCATGGACAAGTTATGTTGGTACAGCCCTCAACATCAGATATATTATAGTAAGGATATAGTGGGCCTGGAATTGTCAGTGTAGTTGTAAGGCCCGCTTTGGGGGTCCCCAATGTCAGTATGGTTTGGATGGGCACCATACCTAATTGGCATCATGTGTAATTGGCAACACATTTTATTGGCTCTGACGTCAAATTCAAGCCTGAGAGGTGACAGAGAGGTCAAACTGAGCGAGGGAAAGAATTTGACTGTAAATGTGAGAAGCATAGGTCAACTCCAAACTTCCTCCAGGTAAGACTGAGTCGTTTGTCAGGCAAATACACACCATTCCTGTGGATAACAGGCTTAAAGAGAAGCTGGAATTTTCCAGGGAATCCAACCATGAGGAGCCCACCAGGACACTGATGGACAGATATCCATCCTTTGTACACCTGGATTCTTTCCTCTTTCCTCACAGCACCCACAATAGACAGCTATTACAACACTCATCCTGTCTTTGTCAATCAAAGCACTAAGCCCATCAACAGGAGAAAGACTCATTGTCCACAACAGGCTCCCTTTGTCTTGCATCTGGAACCTTCACAGCCGCAAGCCATTTTCAGGGTACAAATATCCCTGATTTCAGGATGCCCAGTGCAGTCTCTTGAAGGTCTACCTGTCACTCTGTCCATCTGGCTCCTGAATGAGAACTGTCCTTAGGTCCTACCTAAGCCAAAACACATTTCTGCTCTTCACTACTCTTCTGGACCGGTAATTATAAATCTCCCAAACCCCTCAACCTCTCTATAATTTTTCTTCTCTTCGTCTTTCAGTTAGTTCTTGTGTGAACGTGTGATTGTGTGTGTCTTGTGTGCATGCATGAGTAAATTACCCTCAATAAAACACATTTTTAGCTTACTTCTGAGTCTGTGGCTGATTCTTTTCCTGCGTGTGCCCGTAAACACTGGTAGAAAAGATCTCGCTAAGTTGATCCCCTCTCGCAGCCTCCTGATTTTGAGCTAATTAATTCCCCACTTTTGAAAGGAGATATTTGGCATTATATGGTGGTCCTTTGTGGCACCTACATTTTGGGGTAACATAATAAACTGCACGTACCCCACTTGCCTCACACAGAATGCAATTTAGATACTTTGCTATAAGCCGCTCTCTGCATGGTACTCTCAGCAGTTGCATAATGGATGCCACAAGGCTGTAAACAGGTATGCCACATTTGCAAACAACTAACAGAAGTTAAGGGCATTGCAAATGCAGACTGTATTTTGTACAAACTTTAAAAAATAACCCTTTTATAATTAAGCTCTTTTTAAATGTTAAAAAAAAATAATTTCAGTTTTAAGGAAAAACATGCCCTCTGATCCAGTGAAGCATACCATGGTTTTAAAAATCATTATTTTTAATAGCCTGAGATCGATTTTTAATGCAGACAGAATTGGATCATAAAAAAGGTGACTTAAAGAAATTAGCAGCTGATTCTTTCAACAAAATAAATAGATTGGTGTGTGTATTTATAGCAGTGAACATTTCAGTATCATTGTAAACGTTGAAAAGTAAAAGTAAGCTATGACAAGTACAAGGAAGAAAGGATACATCATTTTAATAGTTTCTGGGAAATCTTAATTCTCTCCTTTAGGCATTCTCATCTGTGTAACCAGATAGGAAGGAATTATTTCCAGCAACAAGAGACCTGTCACGCTGCACAGTTATAGTGCTATAATTCAGTTTTAACTGCTGTGGCAACATCCCAAGGAATCCTGGGGTTTGTATTTAGAATTCTCAGCCAGAGAGCTCTAGCGCCTCACCAAACTACAAATCCCAGGATTCTACAGGATGCAGCCATGGCAATTAAAGTAGAATCATAATACTGCAATTGTGTACTATGATAGGACCCCAAGATTTTCAAGCCGAG
This sequence comes from Iguana delicatissima, assembly GCA_948472985.1. Classification (NCBI taxonomy): domain Eukaryota; kingdom Metazoa; phylum Chordata; class Lepidosauria; order Squamata; family Iguanidae; genus Iguana; species Iguana delicatissima. The sequence continues at coordinate 115,725 of CAOKZL010002263.1, forward strand.
TGGGTGCAAAATGTATGGGGGCAATATAAGCATTAGGGACTAGCAAAAACAGTACAAATCGAGGAGTGCATGCTACTCTACATGGTCATAGAAGTCTGATACAGTCTTAATTGTCTTGGTTCCGTCCTATAGAATCCTGGTGTTTATCATTTGGCCAAATATGACAAAAGTGCCCGCATAATACCTAAAAGATATTTGGGGGTGAAACATTTTTTATTTTTTCCCCCTAATTGGGGCCTGCTTGGGCATCCTTTGACCTTCAAAATGACATTGGGAGGATGCATACAGCCACTAGACAGCATGATCCTCACCCTGTTACTAAGCAATACCACTGCGTGGCTTTTGAGCTCACATGTGACTGTTATGCAGCTCACACTTTTCAGTTCCCATTAAAATCACTGGCTTTCTTCCAGCTCAGTCCTTCTGAGTGCTCAGAGGCAACTACTTAATTGCAATAGCAGCTGAATGGCTATCATGAGTAAAATTATGCTACTACGATACTAGACTTAATGGTAAGATTCTTTTAAAGATAATTTTCCTAATGGTCAGACATTATGAATTGTTGCATTAAGGACCTGGCCATGGTCCCACTTCTGATGGAAGACCAACTGCTGTTACTACTGCAATCACAGATCCCTTCCTCCCCAAGCCTACTTGCAAAACAATAAGGTATTTTCAATTGAAATTATTTTCAATTATGACAAGGATCCAGAAAGTTTTGAATGGCATTCTGTGAGAGAATTATTGAGCTGAACCACAAGCCTTGTCCATATTTTTAAATGCAGAAACTTTCAATTTCTGGTATGTTTAGAATCATGCTCTTAAAGGAACCAAAATTTCATTTAGGAGAAATTTCTAATCATGCAAGGCGCTCACTTCAGCGGAACTAAGTAATTTTTTTTGGTCTGACAACTGAAGTTCCTCTGGAAGAGAAGGCATCTACTATAGGGAGTTTCTTCTGAATGGGCTTCCTATTGTAAGTAAAGTTTAGTGTTGTAACCATCTGTACTTGTTAAAACAAAATCATCAAACGCAATTAAAAATACAAATACAATTAAAAATATGAGATACAAAATACAAAGTGATGTTTTCATCACATGATAAAAGTCCACATACTGAAAGTAGAGATGCCAACTATAGTCTAGCCAGTGACACAGCAAGTACAGTTCTTTTTCTAATTTTAAGAAATAAAAAGATAAAAGTAGCAATTCAAGTAATATATGGAAGGACATCTGCCAATAAGTATTGATGTATTTGTCTTCTGATCCTGTAGATCTTATAGTAATCTAGCCCAGGACTCTCCCTCAAGTGTTACTATAAAAACAACAGCATAGGACATAATGTTTAATATTTTCCACTTGATCCAGTCTATAGTGATAAAGATGGTCCACAGGGACCCAATAAAATCTGCCTTTGAGATATGGCGAAAGTATACTTTGGAAAGAGAGATAGGGTGGTGTAGTGATTTAAGCATTGGACTGGGACTCTGGAGACCAGGATTCGAATCCTTGCTTGGTCACATGAACTCACTGGGTGACCTGGGGTGAGTCTCATTCTCTCAGCCTCAGAAGAAAGTAAAGGCAAACCACTTCTGAACAAATCTTGTCAAGAAAACTCTGGAATAGGTTTACCTTAGGGTTGCCATAAGTCAGAAACAACTTGGAAGTACACAACAGCAGTAATTTGGAAGTGTAAACTTTCAAATGCCTTTCATAAGAGGCCACTTGTAACATCAGTAAGGTAAGTGGAAATACATTTATTCTTTTCAAAGTGAGGGTGTCTATGTAGGTACTTTTAAATTGCCTGTCGACTTATGGTGTCCTTCTAAATTTCATAGGGCTTTCTTAGGCAAGGAATACTCAGAGGTGGTTTTGACAGTTCTTTCTTCAGAAATATAGCCTAGAGTATCAAGTATTCATTGATAATCTCCCCTCCAAGTAATAACCAGGGCTGACCCCGCTTAGGCTAGTCCCCAGTCAGATCTGTTGATGGAAAATGTGTGCTGGACCAGGCCGACATCTTAATTGGCATCCTGGGTAGCCAATCACAAACTCTTTTAATATCCTAGAGTTCAAAGTTAACCATGTTAATGAAGGTAGGAAGTACATTTTTAAAACAGGGAACAGAATACTGGTTTATTTATTCCTTTTGTTTATAGAAACAAAGCTTATCTAAATGGTATTATAGAATCATAGAATTGGAAGAGACGCCGAGGCCATCCAGTGCAATCACCTACCATGCAGGAACACACATCAAAGCACTCTCAACAGATAGCTATCCAGCCTCTGCTTAAAAACCTCCAAAAGTATTCATGGAGACCAGCAAGTTTCTTATAATATTTTAACTCTTATATAGATTGAAGTCAACCTGACTTCCAGTCTTTTATGAGCAGCAGGAGTACTCTCAAATAAACCCAAGATTGTCCTTAAGAAGTTATTTTGGACTGCCTCTAGCTGGACAAGCACCTTCTTGTTTCATACCCAAATTTCAGTTCCATATAAATATTGGAAAATAAGACTGAGAGGCAGCTTGGGGTTGTGAGACCCAAGGTGGTATCATAGTTTGAGTGTCGGACAAGGATTCTGGGAGATCAGGGTTTAAATCCTTGCTTGGCCATGGAAACATACTGGGTGACCTTGAGCCAGTTATCCTCTCTAAGCCTCAGAGGAAGTCAATGCCAAATCCTTTCTGAACAAATCTTGCCAAGAAAACTCCATGATAGGTTCAGCTTGGGGTTGCCATATGTCAAAAATGACTTGAATGCACACAACAACAAAATAATTTTGTCCTGGAACATAAGTGAAGGGGCTATTCATTGGCCACCTGTAAGAAAATCTGAGTTTGAAGAGACATTATGGGGTCCCAGGACAGCCGCAGTTGAATTCCCTGATAATTTTCCTTTATATTCCCTTGCTTAAAAAGAAGGAAGGAAGGAAGGAAGGAAGGAAGGAAGGAAGGAAAGAAAGAAAGAAAGAAAGAAAGAAAGAAAGAAAGAAAGAAAGAAAGAAAGAAAGAAAGAAGTCTACTGTATTCTTCGTGCTATAGATATTGCTCCTTAGATATTTACTGGAGAATCATTCCTTAGAGCAGACAAACGGGCATAATGCCCTGCAAGCTTATTCCCTACCCAATTGTTCAGAGCTTGAATAATATGCCACTGTTTTGTTGCAAGAGAAATGCAACACAAGGAATCAACTGGTATCTTACTAGAAAGCAGTACTGCTGCCCCAGGTTGTGGTGGGATGCTGAAGCACACATGGCATAATAGCTTAAGCAATTTACTTTTTTCCAAGGTAGCTTTATTGTCTCACAAATGGAAGAAAATTATCCCAGCACAATTAATTCTATTTTTAAAGAAGCTTTTCGCTCTCTGCCATCACTGTCACACACCTTTACTTTCAAGTGTTCTTTCCCAATATATTTATTTATCTGTTTTTTTCACAAAGTAACATAAATGCCAACTAACATTTTTGACACAGGCACAAACTAAAATTAAAGCACCCTACTAAAATAATAAACTAAAAAAAACAACCCCTAACTAAAACACAAACATATCAACTAACTAAGGCCATTTCCTCACTGAACTGTTATAGTGCTATTATTCCACTTTCAACATCCTATAGAATCCTGGGGTTTGCAGTTTAGGGAGGGGCCAGCCAATTTATCCTTTAAAACCCATACTAATATGGCCATCTAGAATAGTTCAACAAACTTTTTGTTTTATTTTTTGCATTAACATACCTTCCTTCAATTTAACATAACTCAACCTTCAAGTTTTCTGACTAAGGGATAGTGAAACAAGACAAAATATATAGGACTAGAACACTTTTTATAGCTCAGCAGCAGAGCCATTTCTTGTTCGAACAAATTATTAATCCAACTTTGAACTGCTTTAGTGCTGCTTACACAGTAAGACCTTTCTTATCAAATATATATTTGCCTGAAGGCATTGTTTAAGAATAAAGATAGTAGCCAATGTCTTCCTTTCTGTGTACATTACCGATATGGCTCTTTCACCATCTCCTGATGTGTAGGGTTAAAAAAAAAAACAGTCTGAGGAGAACAGCGACTTCTGTACATGCATCCTCTTCACACCATGAGAGACTATGATCTTCTAAGGTTCCAGATTCCACAGAAAGCCTCTATATGTGGCAGAGACTCTCCTTTTATGACTGTTGTTCTCCATATGATGTAAACAAATGATGGAAGAAGGCAGGCAAACCCACTCCTGCTCCTTGTGAGGTCAGGTTAAGCTGCTCATGAATGCTTGAATATGACTAATAGCTTGTCCAGTTGTGGTGCAACTGTCAGAGTAAACAACAAGTGTCCAGAATTGTGTTGCAGAGGAAAAAAACGGTTGGCCAAAAAACTGTATAATTTTCAAGGTATGTGTGCCTTGTTTACGAAGTTAATGGCACTTCTGGCAGGCTTTAATGACTGCCATTAGCCTTGGAAAAAGAGGCACACATACAAAAAAGGGAAAAGGGCAAAAAACCATTAAGTTCTGCTTCTGCAAATCTGGTGGCAGTGCCATTAAGTTCTGCTGGTGCAAATGTGGTGGCAGTGACATAGTGAATCTTCCTCCCATGGGTTCTAAGGGAGAAATTTGGTATGTGGTCTCACAGAGGTTTCTATCATTGCCATAGATAATTGATTTTGTGGTGTGGTCTATGTTGAATCTGGAAGCATATAAGTGTGTGCATATAAGTATGTGTAGCAATCAGTAGGGTTTTTGATATGAAGTACTCCCATATCCATTAAGTAGCTGCAAACTAGTGTTGAGAAAGAAAACCTGTTGTGTAAATTAGTCAAGGTTCAGACCAATGGAGAAGTGAAAGTTACCAGTCTTAGTTAACTTTCCTAGTGTTTCCCATTCACATGTCCATGTGGTTAAATAATAAGGATGTGATCTCACAGACCTTTGGGAACAGGAACCACGGATATCTTGGCATACTGTGAAACCATGCCAGTACTCTTGATCTAAAGGTACATGTTCTCTTCAGCTGAGCCTTTATAAAGTATGAAGTTTTGAAGTGTACAATTTAATTTTCATGAAGGCTGACTTCTGGAACAAATTTCTTTTTATATCACACATATCCCTGTAATTGATATTAATCCAGTGAGTAATAAGGGAAGTCAAAGCTTGAGAGAATTAATAGTTTGTGTTCATGTAATTGTCAGTCATGAAAAATTTAGTCTTTGCAACAAAACATTCAGAAATTCATCTTGGTCCAATTGCTCTATGAACATATAACAAAAACTACTCTCATAATTGCTTTCAATTGACCATTCCGCTGCAAGTCTGCCACTGGTGATCTCAGAGTCTGACTAAGAGCTGCAATTGGAAGTAATGTTCATGAGTCAAGGTGATCCTGAAAAACAATTTTAAAAAAGAATTATAAACTTAGATTTAGTAGCTGAGTGATAACATGGAAGAAATAAATTCCACTGCTGTGTTGCTGAAAGTAAACCTAAGGACTGTAGATATATCATTGTCTTGTGGCTGATTTAGTTACTTGCCTGATATACCTCTGTTCATGTTTCCGGCAAATGAGACAGATGTTCTGCCACTCCACATGGCATACAATATAGGTTTGGCTTTGACACCTTAATTTGCTCTGGGCAGGTGATAAAACATAAAGGAAAATTGTGCCATTGATCTTACACCATCTTATTTCTTCCAAGAAAAGACCCTGAAAAAACCCCAATGAATATCCTGTGAAGACATTTTCCTTACAAAGCATAGTGTCGTGTTCCTGGTACATATAGATATCAGTCATTCTGCTCTACTTTTTCTAACTTTTGTTGAGAATTGCTAACATTTTTGATAGTCATCTTTAAAAATGGCAGCAGCCAATGCGAAGAAAAGCTTTGAAGTACATGCAGAGATCTAAGGCAATAAGCCATTAACACAAGAAAGACTTGATTCTGTTTTGTTTACAGGCTCAACCTTCTGTTACTGCATGAAACCATCAGCTTGCATTTTTGAAATAATTGTTGCCCTGGAGCATTGTTTGGAGGGATGTAGGCAGATAGGAAAAGAGTTTGCAGCTTATTTGTGAGAACTGAGTTCTCTAATATATTACGAGGTATATGCATAAACATGGTTTTGGCCTTGTTCATGTACTAAACACCATCCAACTTATGCATATTCAGCATACTGCTGGAATACAAAACTTAAGTAGGCATAATTAGAGACCCTGCTTTTTGTGGAGTTATCATTTGTGGATACAGAAAAAATGTTTCCTGAATCAGAGAGTCACCAGATTGCCAGGTGAGTACATCAGCAATTGTTCTGGTAAAGGCCAGAACCTCAGAAAAAATCTTTTTTATCCTTATTAATTTTAGCACCATCTTTAAGGGCAGACAATCCAGCCACTTTTTTTCTTCTGTGACTGAACAGCAAATGGCACCATCACCTTTGCCTTCCAACGTCAAGGTTCATGTTGGATTAGAAATAAATTCCCAGGGTATTCACCCATTTACTGGAAAGCTAAAGACTGGTTCAATTAAGATATAGGGCCTTTCCGCATTACACTGTAACAGTTCAGTTCTTCCACTTTCAACATCCTAGGGAATCCTGGGATTTTCAGTTTAGGGAGGCTCATTTAGAATTATCAACCAGAAAGCTCATTGGTCTCAGTAAACTATGGAATTCTATGGGATGTTGAAAGTGGAATAATAGCACTGTTACAGTGTGGTGCAGAAAGTCCCTCAGTCTCCTTCATCAGAGTCCACAAGTGGGTCTCTCTGAGAATAGTTTTAGCAAAGTAAGTCAATCAGGCAGCATGTAAATTTCATAGCAGAAAACTTTACTAATTACTTTTAAAGGTACAATCAAATATGTGTACATACTGTGCCTAAGCTCTGGCTAACTACAGGAAAGTTTCAAGAAGAGGAACAATTCAGCAGAGCGTGCACTTACCATCTTGGAGGAGGAGGAGGAGAGGGAGGAGTTTTTTATGTGCTTGCAAACACACCTGGAAGGTTCTTTGGTCACATGGCGGGTTTGCTTACATTGCAACAATGGTTGCCTGAGCAAATGGGGAAATTTTAGAGCCAGGATGGATAGGGTAGAGGCATGCAGGAAGCTTTTACTGTCTAAAGGCCAGTTGCTCTAATAGCAAATGGGTGAAAGAGAATTCTTGGTTGGAAGCATTTTCCAACAATTCTCATTCTCATTCTCTTGTACCCCAATCAATGACTCGCCTCCCTTGTTGCAGACTGGAAGCAGTCCTGTGGAGAGGCTTGGTAAAGAAACCAGAAATCATAACTTCTATGCTATGGCACTTTACCTCAACAAGCCCATCTTCACACAGTTGTTGCCCCTTATGGAAGGCTATGTTAGTATTTTGAGTGGCTTCTCACATTCAAAAATCCTGATGCAGCTTTGATTGTCTTGCAACAAAATAGTAGGTGTTGATTCTGTTATCCCAAAGTCTGAAGGTAAGCTATGTGGCACTTCACAGGCTACTTTTGCAGACACCCATTCTACCTCTGTGGAGAAATCAGCAATCACAGACTGTTTCCTACCTGACCAGCTTATGGTTCCTCCATCACAGAAAATCAAATATCCACTGGTTGATTTTCTGTCTGCCAAGTCTCTGGCCCAGTTTACATCTGTGAAGCCTAAGAGCTGAAGTTGGTCATTGGCTGGTGGCATCAATTTGTGATCTGCAGTTCCTTTTAATTTTTTAATGTCCATTTTTTCTTGAGATTTTGGATTATCTCTTCACTATCTTCCTTGTCTTGACAGCACAGCATAAGATCATCCACATTGCTCGTAATGTAAGTCTATTTATTACTTCTGAACCTTTTGGATGCACATTCATCAACAGTGTCTGGAATGAATTCTTCTTTGATAAGAAATAGTTTCAGCTTCTCACTCCATGGCCTGGAAGCCTGATTCAGACCTTATAAATGCACTATTTCAGTTTTCACACAAGAAATTCTTTCCCTGGATCTTGAAATACTGAAGGCTGTTCCATGTCAAGGGGCTCATCTAGTCCAGCATACAAGACGACTGTTTTAACATCTAGATGCTAACATGCATTTGCTTTGGTTCAGCAATGCTTAGGAGGTTCTAATTGTTGGCCATTTCTGCACCAGAGTGGAGGAGCATCTCACTGTGTGTTGTGAGCGGTGTTCTTTAACCTGGCTTACTCCAATTTTACTGCACTCTTATCTGCATGCTTTCCGGTTTCTGTTGAAGTAATGCGGTGAAAATTGTTTGCCACTTCCACTCTCTCAATTCTAGTGAAACTCCCATCCTCTTCCCACTACTTCCCTTGCTCCACACTGCTGCCTCTAATTGGTCAATTTCTTAAAAAAACAACATTGCTACATATCAGGGGAGGTTCATTTAGTTCATTCTTACAGAAGACAAGCCCCCACCCGAGTCCTGGAAATTATATTACGTGTTATAAATAAATCATATATTTTTAAAAATATAAATGAAAGGTTTTCATGAGATATGTTGTGTCCCCATACATTTCATTATTACAATTTATGTATATACCTGGATCTCTTATAAGAGGTTAGTTTAACCTCCGGTTTGCTAGTAAAACTGCTAGTAAAATTGCTAGTAAAATTATTGTGTCGCTAAATGATGCATGTCTACAAAGTGTGTGACCAACATGAAAAGTCTGGAAAACTCTGGTCTAGATAGCCAGAAATTGAAAAGCAATCATCCTGAGGATCCCAACGTATTTCATCATATTCTAGCAATCCGTGTAACGCAATGGCACCTGCCCTGCATTTGAGGGGCGGAGACAGGAGTGGACAGAAATGACACCAGGGAAAGGTGGGAATGCCCACAGAGAACCACCTCTGCAGTGTACACATTCCACATGTTGTCAGAAATGCAGCCGAACCGGTTTTTGTGCTTTACAACAGAGTTTTTCTGGTTTTACAATATATCGGTTTTACATTGATACTAATCACACTAAAAGCTCAAGCCGTGCAAATCCACAGAGGAAACATCAATACTAACTGGTTTAACGTGCAGACGTAATGTGCAGAAAAGGCCGTTGTGTGTGTGTGTGACTACTGGAGTAAAGGTTTCATTGCAGTCTTCACTGTATTTTTGACTATAGCCTTTTGTCTTGCTTTGAATCTCCTCCTCTTTGTGGCAAAGACCCATCTATAACCAATTGCCTATTTTCCTTCTGGCAATTCTAACAAAGTCCATGTTTCATTTTTACATAAAGATTGCATTTTTTCACTAGCAACTTGCACCCACTTCTCATTAACTTATTTTGGTAATTCTTTGATCTTTTGCCTATTAGAGGGTTGTACAAGTTTTTCCTCTGTGAGTAGATAAAATAATCCCTTTACTAGAGCAGTGGGGCTGTCTTACCTGGACTGGATACCTGGTTCTGCCTCTGCCTCACCATCTGGATTCTGGTCACCTGGTAGGGCTCAGGTACTCTAGAAGTTCTAGGAGTGCTAGTAGGGTGCTAGATACCTGGAAGGGGGAAGAGCTCTGTACACTCTGATTGCTGATGGTCTTCTCCTTCCACAGTAAACAAATCTGGATAGATACCTTGGTTTGGATTAGCTTTGGAATTTGGTTGTTCATCAACAAAAACAGGAGTTGATAATCTTATTGTACCACCATTAAGATCTAGGATCTTGTAAGCATTTCTGGCATAACTCATAAAGATTCCCTCTTCACTTCTGCAGTCAAGTTTGCCTCTCTTCTGCTTGGGAATATAGGTGTACGCTTTACTTCCAAAAATTTTGAGATTATTATGCCTGGTTTTGTGCTATAACTGGTAAGTAGTTGCATCTCTGGATTATGCTGGCAGTCTGTTATTTAAGTATATTGTGCTCAGTATAGCCCCGGATCAGCAGCATTTGAGCATATTAGCTTCTAATAGCATAGTTACTGCAATTTTTTTCAGAGTTCTATTTCTCATCTCTGCTACACCATTTTGCTCCAGGCTGTAGGGCTATGTGGTCTGATAATCTATGCTGTGCTATTTTAAAAATTCATCAAGCTCAGCATTGACAAATCCTCTGCCATTGTCAATGTGTAGGTTTTTGGGTTTGTATTAGAGACTCTATTACAATATTCTGAATTTGGAGAACACTTGACTTTTCTCTTTGAAGACATTAAGTATAAGTGCATTTATTAAAATTATCAGTAACAGTCATAAAGTAAGAATTTCCACCTGCAGACTTAATGCTGAATGGGCCACAGAGATCTGCGTGTAGAAGATCAAGTGGTTTGGTGAATTGTCTTTCAATGGCCCTTTCTGCACGAAGCGAGTGAATCTCTCTGTGCCGTTACTTACTGGCTCTTCTTGGGTCCAAAGTAATACACACTGTCCCTTGAGCCCTTCCGCAGGGCTCCTCCATTGGTGCAGGGCAAACTGGAGCAGTGCGAGGTCTGTAGATCCGCACTGCTCTGGCTCAGAATGGTGGCTTCCTGTGGCTTCCAGCTCAAAATGGTGGCTTCCGGTGGCTTCGTGGGAGTGGACCAACCGCTGAGGTTGGCCATGCCCACAGCCCGCCCTCCGCTGATCGCAGGTTCGCATTGGTGCGAGCCTGCGCATCTGCACAGGTAAGTAGGAATGCAATGGTGCGTTCCAGAAAATGTAAAGACCTGATTTTTCCGGTCTTTACTTAGTGCAGGGGAGGACCACTTGGGGTCGGGTGGGATCGGACTGAGGTGCGGAACTAAGTTAAATAGGCTGCACCTAGTCCAATCCAAGGTGCGGATGACGTCCATGCCAGAACGCCTTGGCCTGTTTTAACTGCCTCGTGTGGAAAGGGCCAATGATTAACAAATGTGGAGTCCTGGTTCCCTTTGCCTTTAAGCAATCTGCACACAGCTGAAGTCTCTTGCAAGTTTCTGACTGGACAATTTCTTAATGTTTTACATTGTGATTGCCCAATCTATGGTATCAAAGTCTTTAAATAGTTGAACTAAGTCATGTTGTTTGCAACATAAGTGGTTAAGCATTCCTTAAAATTCGTTTAAATATTAAATGTCTCCCATGAAAACCAAAATATTTCTTCTTCCTGAACAAGACCTGATTATCTCTGGCAGTTGCTCTGTGAATACTGAAGAGCAGGACTTTCAGATCTGGCAGACAGAAAGCACCAGGAACTTGTAAAGTTCATATTCTGTTGGTGGTAGTTCTTGCATGCCTTCTAGTCTTTTCCAATTTATGGCAACCCAATCATGGGATTTTCTGAGAGTGTACGATGCATCCCAAGTCACCCAAGGTCACCCAGTGGGTTTTCATGGCTGAGTGGAGAATTGAATACTGGTCTCCAAGGTCATAGTCCAACACTCAAACCACTAGACCAAGCTGGGTCTCTATTCTATTAGTACCAAGTCTCGTTTGTAGTATAATTGTGCCTTTTCCTTTTGCCATTTGCAAGGTAAACAAGGAATTTTATATTTGTGTCAAGGTCAGTGAAAAAATCCTTTTAGTTAAAATAATTACTTATTGCCTCACTATGGATAATAATTGCATTGGGACTGTGTTTCTCAGAAATCTGGATTAAATTTTCATTGACCAGGAGTGCCAGCATGGTGTAGTGGCTAGAGCATTGGACTATGATCTGAAGACCAGAGTTCCACATCTCACACACTTTTATCCCCAGAAAAGCCTGTGAGTGGCTTGCCTTAGGGTTGCCATAAGTTGAAAATTACTTAAAGGCACACAACAACAACTGTCTTCTTAGGATTACCTTTAGCTGCTTGCTTGGCATACAACCTCCTTGCTGGCTCTTGGCCTTTGAGATCCTAAATATCTTCCCTATTGTTCTGCAAGTTGCAGAGTCATTAACATGCAAATTCACCTCAATTTGGTAAACTAGTTCCTCTGCAGTTTGAGTTCTTATTTCATAATGGCTCTCCAAAAGGCTCTGCATCTGTAGATATTCCAGTATTTCAGCAGTTGCTGTTTCAAGACTTATATCTCCTTTCACTTGTAGAGCATTAATTATTGGACTGTAATATTTTGGAAGACCAGCAATGAACAGCCAAAGCTTCTACAATTCTGGCACAGATTCTCCAGGAGTTTGAAGATCAACCAGTATAGACATGAATGTGTTAAGACATTTATTCTAGAATCAAGGGCTCTTTAATTTTGTGTTTACAAGCCACATAACTAGTGAAATCTAGGTAGTCCTGATTGGAGAATAATAGAGTTCCTTTAATTTGTTCCATGTTGCTTTTGCATTGCTTAAACTCTGAATGTGATAAATTAGGCTGGTGTCTGCCAGGCATAAAAATGTGTTTGCCTTTTCATCTTTTACATCAAATTGTTTCCAAGATTCTCCTGCCTCTGTGGGTCTCTGCTTTTTCAGAAAGTACATTTCAATATTCAATAATGCAGCTCCAAGTTTTATTATTACTGCCTTTTAGCATCTCCATATTGAGAAGCAGGCTGGGATTAGCAGCTGCTATTGTTGTTTAATCACCTATCATTAGGTAAGAATGCAAGGACTTTTTGCAGGTTTGATGAATCAGCAGCAACATGGCCTCAGAGAAAATACTGGAAGATTCAGACTGAGACTATAACCCAGATTTTCTGGATTAGATGTATACTACTAGGATGGCAATCCTTTTTCTGAGAAAGTTGAAAACTGGTTCAACTGAGAGTTTTCTTTTTCAGAGTTCACAGGTAGAAACACAGGGCATTTCCACACTGGGATTTTAAAATGGTGCAGAGTGACCTCCAACAGAGGTCCTCTTTTTTGAGGTTTTTAAAAAGCACGGAGCGTGCAAAGCCGTGCAGGTCCTTCGCCCGGCTCCGGAGCAGATTTGCAGACGCGTGCAAGTGCGTGGCTGCAGATCTTCCGGGGGTGGGCTTTCGGCTGGCAAGCTTCTCCAGTTGGTGGAGAGCCTCCACCAACTGGAAGCCACCATTTGGGACGCCGAATTGCTGTGGAGCCACAAACTTGTGCTGCTGCTCTTTGTGACGGACTCGTCTGGACAAAGGAAAAATCCGTTGAGCTCCGTTTATGGTCGTTCCCCCCCCCACCGGCATCTGGAAAGGGCCACAGAATCTCTAGTGTTGCTCTGAGACTAGTTTTAGCAATACAATGTAAACAGGCACTATGCAAGTTTCATAGCTAAAAAAACTTTGCTAATTACATTTAAAGGTACATTCAAGCATATATACATGTAGTGCTTAAGACACTGCTAACTATGAGAAAGTCCTCTTTTCCTTCCTTTCTTTTTTCCTCATGCTAACTATGGGAAAGTTTCAAGAAGAGGAACAGTTTGGTAAAGCCTGAACTCACCATCTAGAGAAAAAAGCAAAAGAGGGAAGGGTATTTTTTGTCCTTGCAAAACACCTGGAAGGTTCTCTAGTCACATGGACTGTTTGCTTAAATACATGCCCACAATGACTGACTGATCAAATAGGGAAAGTTTTAGAGACAGCATGTGTAGGATAGATGCATGTAAGAAACTCTTACTGTTTAAAGCCCCATTGTGCTAATAGCAAATGGGTGAAGAGGGTTAAAGAGAATGCTTGATTGGGAAGCATTTTCCAACAGTTCACAGCATGTAGCAATTGCTAAATTACCTTGAATTTTTAGTTTTTTTTAAAAAACTTAAGAGACTCCTCTTGTCAGTAAAAGTATTTTTGCTACTACTACTTTGTTGTTGTTGTCTGCCTTCAAGCCATTTCCAACCTATGGTGATCCTAAGGCGAACCTTAGCCGTGGAGACCCACTGGATGACTTTGGGCAGGTCATGTTCATTCTGCCTCGGATGAGGGCAAAGGCAAAGACACTCTGAATATATGTTGCCAAGAAAACCTCATCATAGTTTTGTCTTAGGGCCAACATAAGTCAGAAACCACTTGAAGGCATGGAATGACAAAAGTGGACTTATCACAAGATTTTCTTGTCCAGATCTATTCAGAGGGAGTTTGCCTTTGCCTTCCTCTGAGGCTGAGAGAGTTGGACTTGCCCAAGGCCACTAAGTGGGTTTGGATGGCTGAGCAGAGATTCATACCCTGGTCTCCAGGTTCATACTCCAGCCCCTAAACCATTACACCATGTTGGCTGTCACTACTACTACATTACAGGTACATCTGGTGGGCACATGGGGGAGGGCCTTCTCAGTGGCTGCTTCTAGGCTATGGAACTCCCTTCCAAAAGAAGTTAGACTGGCCCCGTGCCTACTTTCTTTTTACAGACAAGTAAAGTCTTTTCAATCCAACAGGTATTTGATAAGTGACTACCTCAGGCCCATCTTACACAATGCACTGGATATTGCTAATGGTTGTGCTACTGTGTTTAAAGATGTATGTTATAATCTGGTATTAATTTTTTGATTTTTAAATCTTGTTTTAACTTTTGTATGTTGTTGATTTTTAACAATTTTTTAAAATTGTTTTAAGCAGCTGTGAACCCTAATCTGGAGAAAAGGTGGGGCAGAAATAAATATAACAACATATTAAATAAATCACCATCCAGTACCTTTCTATTCTGCTTCCTGATGCAGGCTATTCACTCTACCTAATAATAAGGCCAGCCTGAAGGGAATTAAAGGATCTTTTTTCTGTCTTTCAGGTTTGTACTTTAATGGATTGTTTCCAGATTCATTTTCTTCTACTCCTGGTGTGGTCTTATGAGGATGTAAAATACTCTGGATGGAGTGGAATTGTAACTCGAGGACAAGGCAGGTCTCTCACACATGGTGGGTGGGTGGGTGGGTGCAGTATTATAAATCCATTCTAAAACAGACTGGTATGATAATCTGCAAAGAAAAACAAAACCAACAAAATGAAAAACAAGAAATAAAAACATACACAGAGCCACTTATCTCATCCACAAACTGCAAATGAAGTGACCCAAACCTACCACATGGATATAGAGCATATTATCCAGGAATTAAACATTGATAAATTGGATAATTTTTCTAAACTGTTTAGAAGAGAATCTTAAAAACCCCTAATCCGTTTTATAGTAAGCACTAATGAAATTTAATCTCCGATATATCCTATCATTGTTCGTTTTAAAAAAAAAAGTGAATGTTAAATTTTGAGACCCCAATACAGAAATAATTAGATAGGCAAAGCTAGTGCTGGGAGCAAATTAATTAAAATCAATAATTACTTAAATTAGGAATTTTCTAGTAAAAATAAGAATCTTAGTTAAATGTATTTTGAAGTTTCAAAATTTTATATTGAATTTATATTCAATTTTACATTGAAGTTTCAGCATGAAATTACATCTAAAATGAAGTTATTAATTAAATGCTTAATTAATTACATGAGAGACAGCACTAATGGACTAACAAATGTTACACTTTCTGGCTTGTTCTATACCTAAAGTCTGGTTCTCTTGGATTTTTGGAAAACTACTTGCTTTTTGTCATTCCCTCTGGGCTGGAGCACTACAATATTTAGGTCACAAAGTTCAAACCACTTATTCAAGATTAGTTCCACTGGGATAAATTATGTTTAAGGCTAAAAGTCTTTCACCATTTTTAAAAATAAAGGATCCATATTATTGAACACAGACATTTATTTATATTTATAAAACTTGGAAGGCAAGTGCTGCAGAAACACTAGGAATCCATGTGAATACCAAACAGAAAGAAAGCAAGAAAAGAAAAGAACACGATTTTAGGTAACTTTTCTCTCTACTTTTTAAGGCCTTTGCTTAAATCCAGTTGCTAGTCCCAGCTAGAGCAAACTCAGTGAATTGATTGTTAAATAGTAAGTCAACACTCATGTAAGTTCTCCTGTTTTGATGAGTCTACTCTAGCCAGGATGTGCAGTCAGGTTTAAGCTATAGTCTCAGGCTATTTCCACACTAGACTATTATAGTGCTATTGTTCCACTTTCAACATCCTATGGAATCCTGGGGTTTTCAGTTTAGGGAGGGGTCTTTGAGGATTCCATAGGATGTTGAAGATGGAATAATAGCACTATAACAGTCTAGTGTGGAAATGGCCTCAAAAGAACATCAGTCCAAACATCCTGAGTTGGTTAAATTTGTGTTTTATTTGGTAACTGATGATCTATTGCACACTGCAAGCTAAATTTAAATGTTTATTCAGATGACTAGTTGTTGTATGATCAAACATTTAATCCAGAGATTACCTGGGTGTTTTTTTTTAAGCTACACTTCCAGTGTCCTAACACTATTGGATAAAAGAAATTCTTCCTTGAGGAGAAGTCTAATATCATTACAATAAGAGAGGGACATTCTGTATATGGAAAAAAATTGAAATGAACATTTGAGTTCATATACTGTCCTCAAAAATTGTCACAATAATAGTGGTGGATGGGGATCCAGTGTTAGAGGGGCAGCATATCCACTCAAGGTTTTAATCTAGATGGAAAAGGAGCAATACATTTAATGTAGACTGCAAACCCCATACTGGCTTCCTTTGCTTATCTGACATATTAGGGCCTGGTGCACTGTCTGAAACTGGAAATGGTTGAAAAGAGGAATCCATTGATTGTAGGGAACATGAAGGACTGATGGAGGCTCGCTTGGGACCGGCTGAGCATGCATCCCACTTGTAAAGTCTCTCAGGTGGTTTGGAGCCTTTTTTCTCCCTCTGAGCATGCTTTGTAAGCAGTGCATACACAGTCCCAAGCAAACCTCCATAGGCAAGAAGAACTGATGGAAGCCTGCTGTTTTGATAGTTGCTGTACAGACAAGTTCCATTAATTTGACTAAGGGATCTTCTCTTTCCATAGACAAGACTTGTGACTGCGAATGTGAGTGTCCCAAGCAGACCTCTGTAGACAATAAAAACTGATGAAAGAGTAGACCCCACATCAAATTAATGGAACTTATCTTTAATTTGGAAGTGTTGAAAGAGTGAGTCATCAGATAATGGGGTGTTAAAAGGCAGGGGGCTTCCTGTACCCCAAATAAGTTGAATAATTTGGATAGCTACTTAACATTTTAGAGCAAAGCCTAGAGAAGATCCCTGCTACACTGACATAGAAATTACCAGCCTCCATAGCAGGCACATGAGTGGTTTTAGATTAGGTTTTTATCATGGAATCACCCTGAATCATTTACAAAATTTTATGATGGTGTAGACAACACTTGTTTCCCTGTTTTTGTAGTATTACTTTATCTTTTACCACAGAAGATCTATTAAGAAAGAAAAAGGCAAAATAGGAGCACAACTTCTTCTGACAAGTAGCACTAAAGGATGTCCATCTGGAAGTATCTTTACTCTGAACTCTTCCAAACTCCAAAACCCGCCAATACTTTTAGAAGAAACAACTAAATTCCATACTGTTTCTGTGTGCTGAATATATCATAAAGCTAAAATGCTTTACAGTTAAGAATGCTTCGCAGAAAATCATTCTGATGTGATCAAATATTATTTCTGCTGTTAGGTGTATGCTTAGTCTCTTCAGACTCACAGGCAAACTAGTAATGTTCTTATTATGAATTTCCTTTTTCATAGCACAGCCATTGCTTTCATTGATAATGGGAGGATTTGAAGCCTTTCTTTTAAGAGTCTAGAGTTAGGATGTTCTGCTTTTACCCTTAAGTTTTCCATTTTGCTCACTCAAACAAGAAATCAGAACCAAAAGGCATGAATTTAATTCTTAGAATGCTGTATGATTTCACAAGGAATTTTATACCATTGGCTGCTTTTTGGAAGGATACAAAGTTCAAAGAGAGATGCTCATGTGAGGACTATAGTGGGAACATCAATTTGTGATAAATAATCACACAGTTGCTTATCTGGCTTATTTAAAAGGTAGTAGATATCTAAGATTACCTAGATATCTATTTCTGAGACTATTCATTGTTACAAACATATCTTTTGAAAAGGTATCTTTTACAGCCTAGTCTAATGAGAAGGAGTAGAGCAGTCCTATATTACATAAGAAGTAAAAGGATTGTGTTGATGAAGCTAATATGAAGATTGTTATTGCAATACAGTAATTCCAAATTCTGAACACATGTGTTATTTTGTTTATTAAAATATTTATATCCCACTCTGTCTCTCACGGAGACATCTAGATAAAAATCATTTTGAAATAACTGAGAACAATTTTAATTTAAAATTGTGGGGAATGATTTAAACAATATTTGTTTTTAAAAAATAAACACTATGACAATTGAAACTTATTAAATAATTTGACCATCAAATTAAAATAGTTTAGAATCTATACATATTTGGGCAAGACTTGGCTGGATGCTTCAGATGAACTGTTCTTGGCTCTATTTTTTCTTGTTGTCCAATAGAATGGGTCTTGGATGCTCCCAAACAAGGCATGGAGGCAGTGGCTGTTGGTTGTCTGTGGTCTAATATCTGCTATTGGATATTTCAGTTAATTATGATGCCTAAAAGCTGTAGTCTTCCATGACCTATGGCACTGCTGTGTTTCTCCCTGTGAGTAGAGCCAGTGTGATTTAGTGGTAAGAATATTGGACAAGAATTGGAGAGACCCTGGTTTTTATCTACACTCAGCCATATAGCTCCAAGAGTAACCTCAAACCAATCACTATCTCTCAGATTTACTAGTTAATAGGGTTTAATAGGGTTATCATTGAGATTAAAAAGGATAGTGGAATTATCTGCAAACCTTGGAGGCAGGATATCAAATAAATACAGAAAAGTTTTAGGGGACATAAGTTGAACTGGGAAAATATTATGGGGAAAGCCTCCTGCAGTGCCATGTTCTTGATTGATTTGGCTGCTTTTGACCAAATCACCCCAACAATCAATCAAACAACATGACAGTACATCATCATAGATTTCCTGCACCTTGTCTAGATTCTTTGGTACCAAACTAGCAGCCACCAGTACATCCTGAGGCAATTAATTCTACAAGTTAATTAGATGTTAGGTAATGTGAGATTTATGTTTGCCCTTTGTGGACCTATTAATCAATTTTGAGGAATGTGTGACAACCAGATCTATACATATTTTTCCAAATATGGCTCCCTCATGCAGTCATATGTGGGTGTCATGATAATTGCTTTCCCCCCCTAAATTCCTTTCCTAATAATTAGCACTTATTTTGCCTTGTTACCACTCCACAGTTGCAGCACAGTTCTGTGCATGTTGACTGAAAAATAAGTCCCATTGAGTTCAGTGGGGATTCTTCATTGGTAGGTGGGTGTAGAGCTATAGCTATAGCTGATTTTTAATGGGCTATCAGCTATGAAGGAGAACCAGTGTGGTATAGTGGCTTGAGCATTGGACTATGACTCTGTAGACTAGGATTCAAATCCCTCCTCAGCCATGGAAAGCCACTAGGTGATCTTGGGTAAGTCACACTCTCTCAGCCTCAGAGGAAGGCAAAAGAAAAACCCCTCTGAACAGATCTTGTAAAGCAAACCCCATGATAGATTTGCCTTAGGGTTGCCATAAGTTTGAAACCAGCTGAAGGTGCACTGCAACAAAAATAACACTCAACTAAAAGGCCATAATCAGTTGCTCTGACAGCCTTTTCAGCTAGACAGTGGGAAAATACACTTGAATTAAATTAAAACAAATCTGTAATCCTGACCAGCTCAGAGCAGGTCTTGGAAGTTACTTTTTTGTACTCCAGCTTTGCATAGGGATTTTGAGATCTATAGTCCCCCAAAACCTTGTTTGAGGCTTTGAGCTCAAGTGCATGCATAGAGCATTATGCTACTCCCTCTTCATGCAGGATCTCAGCCTCTGTGTCCTCAGGGATCTGCTACTGTAGGAAATAGTGAGGTTAAATAGGCCAAATTGTCTGATGGCATAAGCTTGTTTCACATGGATGCGTCATATCCCATTTCTACCAGAACGTTTTAATGTTGTTGTTGATGATGGTGATTTATTTTATATCTTGACTGCATGTGTTCAAGTGCTCCACATGCATTGTTTCACTGTGCATTTCAGTTGCCATGTTTTGTAGATCAGGATCATTATCCTCTGAAATGGAAGATGATAACATCATGAGACAGTGATTACTGGCATCACCTAAGCAAGAATTTAGCTGGATATTTCTTTTTAATAGAACCTCATTTGTTTCCATGTCACTGTGCTAGTTCTTAGATGCTGCACTATTCTTCTGTTTGGTCACATTATAGATGTTATGGCCTGCTTCATAAAATCTGACAAATCTGTTATGTAATCAGTGAAAAGAATAATATAAACAACATGTAAACAGCCTGTACAAAAATTGCCAGTCTTGAAATATGAGTCAGTTAACGTAAACAAAATGTAAGTGCAATACCTATGAATACTCACCTTTCAGCCTTTGAGGGAAAAAAAATCTAAATATTACATCAGAAGAGAGGTACAATAATAATCAACATTCATACTGCAAACCTCCCTCTGGCAACAGAATCATTTTGGATTATTGGCCTTTTTCACCTTCCTTTCTTCATATGGCTGTTCAAAACATTAACTTCAATTATTGATGAAAAGTCTTCTGTAAGAATATATTATACGTTTCATAGCACCACAAAAAGACTGCATCAGCACGCTAATTTTTAAAATGCTTTTAGCATTTTAAATGATTTAGGACATGATTCACTGTTCCTACAAAGGAGAAATTATACATGAAGATAAAGTTTAGAGTCCTTCCTCCTTTGGTCTTTCCATTGATATACATGGAGCTTCTTGGAGAGGTTATGTGGACTGAATATTGTTCACATCCTCTTCGTGTATAGGAGCACTTCCATTCTTCTTTGACAAGGCCATGTTCAGAATCATCATATTCCTAAGGGAGGACATAAAAGTGCAGTAACATAGGAAGCTGAATGCAACAAAATCCATAAAACAGTGATACCTTTATTGGTCCAACTAAAATACACAAGATACATCATTCACTGGCTCTTTCATTAGGAGTAGAAAAGTGACAAGTTGCAGGCCAACATTTTGTCTCAGGTATTACTTCTTCTCTTGTAACTCCAGTGGTCTGATATGGTTTAATTGGCAGATATGTTTAATTGAAATAAAATCAAAACAATACACAATGACTAGAAAGTGCCATGTGGAAGGGATTCTGGCTGGAAATAGGTCAGAGATGACCCCAGCATGACTATAAGGCATAAGTTCAATCAGGAAAACCTGACTTGATGATTCTTTCAGTAAGAAACAAGCTATCTTTGAGAAGATCAAGTGCGGTTTGCATATCCTATAGAAAGGCAAAGCCATAAAACCAGCTATCAGCTTAATCTGGCAGCTGTTTGCGGCAAACTTCAAAACAAAAAGCTTTTGCTTGTTTGACAGGGCTGGTTCAAGAAAACAGAGATTTCAGACAAATCCATATTTGCCTCATCCTCACAGCTGTGACCTTTTTCCTGATCTTCAATCAGGCAGACATCAAAATTGCAATATACGTGTTAAAACCATCAACTTGCTTCCTTCAGACATTAACAAATGCTTATTCATCCTGTCCCCTTTGTCACTCTGCAAGACACAGGTAGAGAATTGTTAAGATCTCACACCTCCAGGGCAGATTTTTGGGTCTAAAGAGCCCTTGATTTTGGGTCACACAGACAACATTTCAGTTTCAGGGGTCCTCCTTGTCACTCTTGCCTTTTGACTTTGGACATCAGTCTATGTCACATCACCACTTTTCTGTTTCTCTCCAGATGGTAAATATAACCCACTCGCTTCTACCTCTGCTATCCATTTTTCTGATCTTTATTTTGAGATAGCTTAGCGTGATTGCTTGCATGTGTGACTGTTAGTGTGTGTATGTATATTTTCTCCCAATGAAACACATTCAAATTGCACTATAAGTTTCTGACTAGTTTCTTCTGCAGTAACCTGCTAAACAAAGCTTAAAAAGGTCCTGAAGTTATCCCTCCTCTTGCAACATTCTTAATTTGAGGTAACTCCTTTTTTTTTTTTTACATTTTAATTGTGGATTCTGATATAGGGCCTTAGTAAGTCCCACGCTTTTGGGATAACACCTGTCAGTCAAGATGGTCTTGAGCTCAATGTAGACAGAGGCCATGTGGGGCCTGGGGACAAAAGACAATGAAACACAAGCAAAAAAAATTGAAATCCATTAACAGCAGTAAAGTAACTTACACTGAGATCCAGACAAACTCTTTCCTGTAGTAGGCTAACTATCTGTTTCTTAGGCAGACCACCTTTTTTCCACACTGATATAACAGGACAGAGACTTCTTGGGAAATTCAGTGTTCTCTTCTTAAGTTATAAATGACCTAATGCCATGATGGTTAATACATAGCATAGCTGAATATGGAACAGTTACCAATCCATAACTCTAGGTTATGAATCTGTAATTGCAATGCAGAATCTAGCCTTTTTGCTTTCCTGTGGTATCCTCCATACAAGTTTAATCAGATACATACAGTCTTACAGGACTGAAAACCTAAACAATGAACTGTTTGGGAAGTTTCAGAGTAGTATAGACTGACAGTAATTGGATAAGAAAATGGCCTAATTTTTCATACTTTTTTGGTGGTGGATGTGTGGTGGTGAGGGTGGGGAGATTTTGTTCCCTGACAAATATTTTAATATTTGCTGTGTATGGGCTCATGTGGCTAAAGGTATGTGTTAAACTAAATGGGTTCTAGCTGCATAGTCTATTTGAAACTTAGAGATGAAGAACTGATCCCTAATGCAAATTATTTCAGTTACTGAACAACAATTACTCTGATGATCCAATCCACTGAAAGGCTTTTGTAAAGTGATATTCCAATCAAACAGAGAACTAATCATCTGTTCACAGTGAAGACTTCCTACTTAAATGAACTGTTAAAATGGATGATCTCATCCACATCTCAGTTTCTTGCCTTGTAACAAGTTTTATGAAACAACCATAAAGCAACGGCATCTTCACAGGAATTTCTGCATATCTGCACTCCATTGGATGTTTATCATTGAGCAGCACTGTAAATTAACAACTCTTGGTAGTTATGTTATTGACTTGGAATTCATTTACCCTCCCTAAATTTTGTTGTAGTTGCCCTATTGTAGAGATTGGCAGCCACCAGCTATCCACATATTTTGGATTTCATTTCCCAGAAGATCCAGACAGCATAGCCCAGTAAGGGTTTATGGGAATTGTTTAGCTTGGGTGCATCACACACTCTCAGTTCCAGAACCCTGTGATAGGTTTGCCTTAGGGTTGCTATAAGTTTGAAATAACTTGAAGGCACAACAACAAGAAGTTTAAAATATTTGGAAGGCCAACTGTTTTCCTCATCTGTCCTTTTGGTATATTATGATGACATACATGTGTCAAAGATGGCATACATTTTGTATTAATCCCATTAAAGCCAATGGGACTTCTCTGAGGTAGGTGAGCAGTAGCTTACAAAAGCTCTAAATGGTACTCACAGGTTGAATTAGAAAAGGAATAATAACAAATTATGAGAAGAATAGTGAACAAGCATCAAGCACATTCTTTGTGAAAAACACATACACACAAAAAAAAAACCCCTAACTGATTAAAAACACTCTTCCTTCCATATCCTGTTGATGGGACTTGGTATCCAAGTATGCTGCAAACTCAGCAAGCCTTGTAGGCAATCACAAACGGTTCTGTGATTTTTGTCACTGCATAAAGCAGTGGTTCTCAACCTGTGGGTCCCCAGATGTTTTTGGACTTCAGCTCCCAGAAGCCCTGAGCATTGACCATAGTGGCTGGGGCTTCTGGGAGCTGAAGTCCACAAACATCTGGGGACCCACAGGTTGAGAACCACTGGCATAAAGGGATCAGAAAATTATTATTTTTATGTTTATTAATATTTTATCCCTTCTTTTTATCATGAGATCTCAGGGTGGTAAACAGATAAAAAACAATATTAACAATTTAAACAACTGCAAATCAATCAATAAATCATTTAAATAATCTAAAAACATAGTTTTGAAAATCAAACAAATTAAAAGATCTTTTGTTGCTGTTCTGTGACTTCAAGTCAGCTCCAAATTATGTTGACCCTATCATGGACTTTTCTTGGCAAGATTTATTGAGAAGAAACCGCTGCTACCACCTTCAGCTGATTGAGTGCTGCTTGCCCAAGACCACCACTGCCTGAGCAGAGATTCATATCTTGGTCTCCCAAAATCCTAGTCAGCAGTCAAATCACTAAAGCCTAAAGGAGTTAAAACTATGTAACTATTTAACTATGTAACAATGTAAATTATACCTAAAGGCTTTAATAAAAAGCCATGTTTTGACTAGGTGCCAAAAAAGAAACCAACATGGATGCCAGTCATACCTCCAAGGACAGGCATCTATAAGTAGAGAGCCATAGCTGAGGAGACTCTCTCCCATGTCCTCCCCCATTGTATTGCCCTCATTGATATGACACAAAGGCAGGCCCCTCTTGTCAGTGGCCAATCCCTCCCCCAGATTTGATATAGTTTAACTGGGAAAATGTGATTTAATTGGCAAAATATATTAATTGGCATTGATATGAAATGGACCCTGAGGTGACTGTAAGGCCAAGCTGGCAGAGGAAAGACATTGGCTGAACATGTGCATTGCAAAATAGGTCAGAGATATCCTCCAGTCATAGCTAAAAGTTGTCAGACAGATTACCAGGCAACTCCAGAGATGATAGGCTTGAGCTAAGCTGTGACAACTCTGGCCATTTCCACACTACATTGTTATGGTGCTATTATTCCACGTTCAACATGCTATGGAATCATGGGATTTGCAGTTTAGGGAGGGGCCTTTAGGATCCTCAACTAGAGAGCTCTTTGGCCTCAGTAAACTACAAACCCCAGAATTCCACAGGACATTGAGGTGGAATAATAGCACTATAACAGTGTGGTGTGAAAATGGCCTCTATTGTCAGACAATAGTGAAGGGGAAGTTCCCATCAAACCATGGATTGTTTCAACCCTTCTCTCCATTGACCTATGCATTTTCCCTATCATCCACGTACCTGTCCACCATTACAGAGCTATCACAATAGTTATTAACTCTTTGTCACCTAATACTAAGATTGTTAACACAATCCAGACCTCATTGTTCTCTCTGCAACCTCCATTGTTTACTCAGTCAGAGAACCATTCACACCTTGCCCTCCAGGGAGATTCTGGGTATAAAAACCCTTTGTTTCGACCAGTTACCTCACAGTATTTTGCTTGCTGAATGCCACACTGTCACTCTGATTTCTAAATGAGTACTGTCCTTAGGCATGAATCTAAGTCACATCACTGTTTCTTCACTGCTCTAGGGATTGGTAGTTATCACCCAAACTCTTAAACTTCACTATCAACAATCTTTCTTCCCTTTTCCTTTGATTAGCCTTCTGTGAGTGCCTGAGTGTTTGACTTTTGTGCATGCATGACTGAATTCCACTAATAAAAACACATTTAGTTTACTTTTGAATCTCTGGCTGGTTTTTCCCTACATGGGACTCTGTAAACATTGGTGAAAGATCTCACTAGGTTACCCTGCTTTCTCACAGGCATCCCACTGTGAGCTAAATAATTCCCTACCATCACATGGAGGTACTGATATTGTGGGGGGACCCCTGAATCACCCACGTTTTGGGGTAACACTCTGACCAATCTTAATCCTCCGGCAGACATATATAAGGAGAGAAGCTCCTTCAAGGTCTTAAGCCATGTAGGGCTTTGAATGGCATTGTTGGTGCCTTGAATTTAGATTTTTCAGACATTTTCACAATAACACCATTAGGAAGAACTCTTCATTATGTAGTACATTTTAATATATTGTATTTGCCAGCATAAAAGATGCATTGGCATATAAGACACGCCCCGTTTATACACTGGTGAATGCTATTTGCTGTCATAGAAGACGCACTGGTGTAAAAGACACCTCATTTTCAAACAGTCTTTCTCAGGGAAAAAAATGCATCTTATATACCAGCAAATAGGGTATATAGCAATTTTACAATGCCATGTAATCTGAGAACATGCTGTAAAATAAATAACTTTTAAAAATCAAGAAACCAGAACTTGAAAGTGGATCCCAGATGCAGCTGAACCCTGTTCTTCCTTGGTTCAAGACTAATAGTCTCTCCACTAGACTGAAGAAGCTCTCAGTAGCATTAGTTTTGAGAGCTGTTTATTCTGAGTAGAAACAGGCAGAAATCACCATAGTCTCATCCTGAAAATTTCACTGCTTTGTCTACTTAGCAGTTATGTAACAAATAAACAACAAAAATCATTACTACTTGATATATGATTCAAACCACGTTTATGAATGATTACTCCACCTATTGATCAGGATAGCATCATTTTATTGTGCACTAAGCCAATTTATGTGATTAATTTAAACAATTTAAAGATTTTTATCCCATTTTTCCTTCCAAAGGAGGGATCAATCAAAGAGGTTCACAAAATGTGGTTATGTTTCTATTTTATATGAAAGTATATAGTTTGTCCCACTTGTGCTTGTATGCCAATCAGGATGGCAAAGAGTAATGATAAACAATAATAATGGATGTTATACAAAGCTACAATAGTAGCAATATAAGGAAAACAGAAAGATGCCACAGATAGATACAACATTAGATAAAACTCATAAAGTAAGAGCCCATCTAAACAAAAATGTGCCATGATGTAGATAAAATAAAATAAAATAAAATAGGCAGTGAGTAATTCAGTTCAAAACACATTAACAAGCTACAAGCAGCAGAAGAAGCACAACAGAACAAGCAGTAACAATTGATAAAATTAAGAAATAAGAAGAGTCAAATTCCTGTTTAGAGAGAAATGTTTTCAGCTCCTAGTGGATCACAGATAAAGAATCTATCAATACTCACAGTGAAAGAAATGTGATATCAATGGGATTTGCTATTGGAACCCTGATATTTGTAGAATTTTCTCCTAGAGAGCCCTAGGGCACTCCCCTGACTTCTGGTATGACAACTGTCTACCAGAGAATGCTAAATACCCAGATTACTAAGTAACCAAATTACAAATTGTAGTTGCATAGTTGGTGCCATGGCAGTTAAGCTAGTATCAGACTGTTCTAATTGTGCAATGCAGATGTGCTCAATAAGGAGGATTTATCCTGGTAGCAAGGACTTCCATACATGACTTAACATAACTGACACCCTTTCCGCATGGCATTTTCCATGCAAAAGAGGGCCTGGAGCGTTGTGCGATTGTGAAGAGCAATCTGTGCAACGCACTCACAATCGCGCAATGCTCCAGGGGCCAGCAGGCGCTGATTGCACACCTTTTCATTTTCAGCTAGAAGCTGAAAAATGTGTGTGATTGCGCATTGCTTCCAGGCCCCACACACACTTACCTGGCCTCCGGAGCCATGCCGGTTGCACTTCCTGCCCAAGCGTTTCCCAGGCTGCACTGCGGAAGGAAGAAGTGGGGCTCTCATGCGAGCAGGCAGCTCGTGCAGAGCTGAAGGACCCCCAACACGAGAGCCTCGCACCAGAGGCTGCTTGCGTGATCCTCGCACCCCAGCACCGGAAGAAGGTAAGGTGCGGAAAGGGCCTGAGAAATGCCTGTTGCATGTTGTTATCAACTGCACCTCTGAAGAGGGAACAACAGCCAATTAAAGGTGAGCACGCTCACCTGAGTAATGGTCCATCCCATAGTCACAGGCTAAGCCATTTTAGTCTAGCACCATGTGAATACTAGAATGGCTCAGTCGTTCCCACACAACAAAATTAGCCCATACAAATATCTGAAATGAGAGGTGCTGCTACTAAGTCATAATCTGGTTTGCTGAAAATAATTTGGAATCTTTGCAACAACTTTTCTAAGGGCAGCTTCATATTACATGGAAAAAATTTGTTTGTGTACATTCTGCTCATCTTTGATGAAGGAGAATGTAACTGATTCCCAGCACATGTTCTCCTTCATTTGTTTAAGGCTTTGAAGTTAAACACCTCCCATTTACACTGCCCCTGTCTCCAAATCAGTGTAATCCCATTGTAAACTATAGAAAACATGACTGTTGTGTAAAGCGTGGGGCAGCTTTGGAGTATAATAGTCCAGAGGTACTAATTAAAAAAGAAAAACAAATTAATTCTTACAAATATGTACTAAAGAATAACAATAATAGATTGAAAGGAAATAATATAGTTGACAGGTCACAAAAAAGTCCAAATGACCAGTTTAGAATGATTATTTCAAATTTAATTACCATTAATTTAATGCAAGTAGAAGACATTTCAATTAATTCTATTGATAACCATGAAGAAGACAGTTTTGGTTCATTTTGTAACAAATTACTCATTTATTCCTTTAATTGCACCACTCAACCTCCAACAGTTATTCTTCTTACTAAATCAACTCTTTCCTTCATTTGCAGCAAAGTGTGAAATAGTTTCTCCAAACCAATTAGTATGTGTGTGAATGAAAAAGAGCTTAACAGTGGTCTAGGGTGTAGCAATTTACACCTCAAATAAAGCTTCTGCCTAGATAACATGTCCAAACAAGCACTAAACAAGAATTATTCATAAAGCCGCTGCCCACTTTACATGTTATAATGGATTTGGTTAAATTGCTCTTCCGGGTGGCAGCATAAGTACCATTAGCTGAGCATTAGTAGTGAACCATTTGGCCATATAAATCAGTCTTCTGTAATTAAATATAAAGGCAGAAACTTGTTTGGTGGATGGGAGTATGGTATTATATAAATTATGTGGTGTTGTTAACTGCTCTCAGGTTGACTTCAGCTCATGTGCAACCATATGAATGGGAGACTGCCAAGTCACATCAACAGCTCTGCTTAGGTCTGGCAGATTCAGGGATGTGACTTTCTTGGTTGAGTCTATCCAACTGTAATGTAGGCTTCCTCTTTTCCTATTGCTTTCCATCTTAGAAGGCATTACTGTCTGCTCTAATGAGTTAGGTCTTTTTATATGTTCAAAACTGCAACAGTCTCAGTTTAGTCATTTTTGGCTTCTAGGAAGAGTAGAAGCTTGGTTTGCTCTAGAATCAATATATGTGTCTTTTTAGCAGTTCATTGGCTCTGTAGAACTCTTCTCCAGCACCACATTTCAAATGAATTGATTTTTTTCCCCATCAGCTTTTTTGTTGTCCAGGTTTCACAACCATGCATAGAAACTGGGAATATTGGTGGCATGGACAATCTTAAGTTTAGTATTCAATGATATATCTTTACACTTCAGGATCTTGTTTGGTTCCTTCATAGCTTTCTTCATAGCTTTCCAAGTCCTTCATAGCACTCCAAGTCCTAATCTTCTTCTGATTTCTTGACTGCAGTCTCCATTCTGATTAATGATTGAAAATCTTGAACTTTTTCAATGTCTTCATCGTCCGCTTTAAAGTTATGCAAATCATCTGTGCTCAGTTATTTTCATTTTCTTAGTGTCCAGCTATCAATCTGCCTTTGCACTTTTTGCCTTCACCTTCTTCAGTAATCATTCCAAATCTTTGCTATTTTCTGTTTGAAACACAGGCTAATTTTCTCTTGAAATTCTTTGGTGTACTCCATTGTCCAATGTATGCTTGAAATATGCTTGAAATATGTTATCAAATTTCTAGCACTGCAGAGAATGGGATACTGAAAATCAATAAAACATACTCTTCTAATATTCACTGTGTTTGCCTTCCCTTGGTAACTTTTTCTGTTCCTTTTCTTTGTAGGTCTAAACTGTATGTCTAAATGTTCTACTATAGGTGAGTTGCTGCAGTGCTACAAATTAGTAGAAGAAAAATTTCATGGTGAGAGGCAGAATTCATATTGGGTGGATCAATGCTCTCATTTTCTCCCCCTGTAGCAATTATCCCCCAGTAAGGGGTGTATGTGAATTACTATTTTCCCTTCAGAACATTTCTTTATCTATTTTTTTTTAAATCACAACTTCTTCATGATATAAGCAAGCACAATAAAACTAGTAGCTAAAAGAAAATACTAAGTTTCATTGAAAAACTCATTAACTGAAAATTCATGAAGACTGAATGACAAATATGGGAGGTTTAGGGGAAGAAATGAGAGCGATTGGGCCGGTCTAGGAATGACATGATGTCTAGATGAAAATGGCTTAGGACCTGACTAAGTGATAGTCTGTTTTCTTCCAACCAGCATATTGCAGCTGTCTGAGAAGCATCTAGAACTATGTTGGTAGACTCAAGAGTGAATCTGGTTGAATAAGGGCTAGAGCCAATTGGAAATCTACTTCATTCCAGTGGATGCAGTCAAAAATCTGTGCATCTTTGCCATCATTGCTGCTACAAAATGTCATCCAGCAGAGCTGTTTGGAATGGTTAGAAATCTTTTACATAATGACCCATGAAAGGAGAATGCAGACGATTCAACAGCCAACAGGTTGTCCATGCTTTGCAGATAAGATTAGGATCTGCTTTGATTTGGATACTATAGTTGATACAGACCAAGTGAATGGAGCTTTTCTCTCTGATATTGGCTCCTTTTCAATGATACTGGATAGTTTTACAGCCTGAGGATCCTCAGAGAGGCAAGAACCACAATTAGTGTATTAGATCCTTGTCATTCCTGACTAATTAAAAAACCAGAGACAGACTTGCTGAGATAGTAGAAGGACTAGTCAAATCCTTGCAACAGCAAGACATGGTTCCAACATGACTAAAGGAGGCATTAAAAATACCATTATTGAAAAAGCCTTCTTTGGATCCCACTATATTGGATAACTGGTCAGATTCCAGTATCCCATTTCTGGGGAAGTACTGTGGTTGTCTCCCAACTATAGGGTTTTCTGGATGTGTTGGGTCATCTAAGTACATTTTAATCTGGTTTCAGGCCTGTCTATGTGACACAGACAGCATTGGTCATGTTGGTAGAAGATGTATGCTGGAGAGAGAGAGATAGTCCCTCTTGGTTCTTCTGTATCTCTGGCACCTTTACCAGTGCCCATGATATCCTTCTGGCCTCCCTCCCTGAGATGGAATGTGAAGGCACAATTTTACGTTGACTCCATTCTTTTGTGCTGGGGGACTCCTTTTAATCCAGGTATGACAGAGTTCTTTTGGTCAGTCAGATCAGGGAAGAGGTATTGAGCTGATGTTAGACTAGTTACAATCCACCTGATGTCACAGGTTTATAGCTCTGGTGTATTCCTGGATGAAGCCCTGAGCCAAGAAGCTTACATTTCTGCAGTGGTCAAAGTGCATTTGTACATTTAAAGCTAATACACCAGCTGGTCAAATTCCTAGAGGCTTCTGATGTGAATAGAGTGATATGTGCCTTAATGACATCCTGTTTGAACTACTTTATTGTGCTCTAGATGGGGCTGGATTTGAAGAGTGTTCAGAAACTTCATCTTAAGCTACATTTAAGATGGCAGACCATGGCTTGTTATAAGGAGCACATAGCTCCCCCATTACACCACCTCCACTGGTTATCGGATTATTTCTGAGTGTAATCACTATTAATTAGAGGTTTTGCCCACTGGATGTGGGGAACTCTAAAGAACAGGCTGTACTTGCTTGTTCATTTCAGAAAGAGAAAGACGGAGATAAGAGGATCTGTTTGCGGGTAAGAATTAGGCCCCTATTACTTTTATTAGGTAAGAGAATTTTAATGTGTGGATTCAGGAGGGAATGGGAGAGTAAATTCCTTGTAATGGATATTGTATTATTTGTATCTATTTTAGGTTTTTATTTAGGAAGTTGAGAGTTCTTGCTGCTGCTGAGCAGCAAGATTTCTGCAGGCAAATCCTGCACTGGTGCTTTGTGGAATTCATGTAATTTTAGCAGATTCTATATCTGCTAGATTCAGAAAAAAATGTATTATAAAGTTGCTGTTTATTTTAAAATTTTATTTACATTTGCAAATTGTTTAAAACCTTGCGATTATGATCGCAGCATTCATTTGTAATTAGCCTGTTAGAATCCTGGGATCAGATACAAAATTGGTAGCCAAATCCAATCATGTTGGATATCTACCTCCTATCATATATTATAGTTTTAATAATAGGTATAACTCTTATAATGTATGATCACTGATATTGCTACTGGATACAAGATTTCATTCCAATCTCATTTCTAAGTCAAGTCATGTCCTCTTTTTATCATTTATTTTTTCATCCAAGAGATATAGGGTAATTTAATAGAGTGCTATTGTTTCAAAGCACACCAAGATGTACTATTTACAATGTAGAATAGCCGCTACAGTGTAATTTTTATTTAACAGTGTGCAATGGAGTGGATAGACAACAGAATTAACAAAGACTTAACTGTAAAGATACATTGCTAATAAAAAAAAGATAGCATACTCAGAAAAGAGAACAAACATAAAAATTAAGACCAGTTTAGAGAAAGTCATTTGAGATTTTAACAGACAGCAGTGCAAACAGTTTTGTAACTTTAAAGGATATTTTAATATCCTAATTTGTTTTACAGTTATGAAGTGAAGTTGTCTTTTTTTAGAATCATAGAGTTGGAAGAGACCACAAGGGCCATTGAGTCCAACTCCCCGCTATAGAGGAACACCCATCAAAGCATTCCCAACAGATAGCCATCCAGCCTCTGCTTAAAAACCTCCAAAGAAGGAGACTCCACCACACTCCGAGGTCACATTCTGACCATCAGGAAGTTCTTCCTGAGGTTAGGGGAAACTCCTTTCCTGCAGCTTGAATCCATTGCTCCTTGTCCTAGTCTCTGGAGCAGTGGAAAACAAGCCTGCTCCCTCCTCAACACAATATTTCTTCAAATATTTAAACATGGTTATCATGTCCCCTCTTCACCTTCTCTTGTGCAGACTAAATATCCCTACCTCCCTAAGCCACTCCTCATAGTGCATGGCTTCCAGACCCTTCACCATTTCGGTCACCCTCCTCTGGACACGCTCCAGCTTGTCGATATCCTTCTTGAACTGAAGTGCCCAGAACTGGACACAGTGTTCCAAATGAGGTCTAATCAATGCAGAATAGAGTGGTACCATTACCTCCCTCGATCTTTTGTTTCCTTGCAAGGTAATGTATGGAACCTTCTAAAAGCTATTTAACTGCAAACAGCAATATGTGCCATATCCTGTCCTATTGTTTTTCTTTAATTTGGAAATGGGAACAAATATATGCAGAGATAAAAACAATTGAATTTGTGTAAGAAAAACAAGAACATAAACAACAGTTGAAATAGTCAAGGATACTTTTTTTGGGTGGAGTTGGTCCAGGAAATATTTCTTAGCTATGCATATGTAACTAAGTGGCCAAGAAAGGATATTGGTGGGTATCCACTTATTTTTCTTGTAAACAAGGAAAGTTCTTTCTCTCCACTCATTTTTGGAGGAACATTTTCTAAGTGATACAGTGGTGAACTTCCTCAATGCCCATGTCCACAGATTAGAGAAAAAAAATCTCATTGCCTCTGTCGGACTTGAAAAATGCCATAGTAAAAAACAACAATTTGTTTGCCATTTATTTACAATTAAAATAAAAATTATCAATGTACATGACTTATATCTAAAATATTGTATTTTAATCAATTTTTAAAAATTAAATCCAGCTATGGGGTAAGAATTAAAGACTATGTGGAGTTTCATCTTGGATTGTATCATTTTAGGATTTTCATAGTAAAAGGCATTCCAAAGGGAATTACCAGTGCACCTTCTGTACACTACTGACAAGTGTTAGCTGTCATGCCCTGCCCTGGGCACTCTGGCAGTGAGGAGGAGGATTCTGACTCCAAGGCAGAGGCTTTCCCACAGGCTGAAGTGTCCCCAGAAGCTGATCCAGAGAGAGTTAATACACAACAATAGGGGCCTGAGCCAGGGGAACAAATAGAGAAAGACATAGCTGACACACCTACCTTGCAGCAGAGATGCCGTGAAAGGGAGGGCTTGTGTCGCTCGGTCCATTTAAATAGTAAACGAGCCCTAATGAGGAAACACCTGTGGTGGTAGCAGCCATAGATAAAAGAGGACTCCAGCTGGCCTTTCCTCCCAGGGTCAGCAACTGGTTTCTTTGGCCTTGAAGCCCTGTACTTTGCTCTTGGATCTGGTTGTCTTGGAACTCTGCCTGTTTGGACTACGGTTTGGATTTGCCCCTTTGGATTTGTTTGCTTTCGGCTGCCTTTCTGTTTGGACATTCTCTGACTCTCACCTTGTGCATAGGAGCTGTGCTGTTTGTGAGTAACTGCCTGCACTGCTGCAGACATGACACTAGCTATGGTGCCACTGCTGTTGTCTCTGAGGGATCCTTTGACAGAGTTGCCCCCTACTATTGCTACTGCCAAGTGGTTGTTTGCATATTTAGTTTGGCTCCTCAGCAAAAGCCTGTCTAACATGGGAGACCTTACCAGCAGCACTGCTACCGTCTGTGTAGCCTCTTGCCTCATGGAAGCATGCAATCCCACCATATATCTGGAAGTGGCAGCAGTGGTGCTAGCAGGCCAAGCTAATTAATGGCATCAAACTGCTGCCCAGGCATAAACCAATCAGAACCACTAGTGTTATATAAATGTGTCTGCATGCATATATATTTTCATATTTAGTTTTCTCCATTTTTGTTTCCATAGATAAGTGGGTTTTATTTGCTGCATCTTATTTTGAACTGCATTTTATTATACAGTTGTGCACTTTAGTGCATGATGTAACTCTTTCTAAAATATTAGTTGGGAAGAGATTGAAACAGGTGTGGTTCCTCTTCCCTATCTTTTTAAACCAAGGGACAGGTGGTACTTCTTTGGGGTTCCACTGTCACTTTCTGGTCACCTGAATGCCCCATGTGTGATACTGGTAAAAACAGGCAGGGTTAACATCAACACTCCATTTAAGAATTCTTATGTCCTGAACTCTCAGGATATTTCTATTACTATATGCATCCATATGTAATAAAAACATATACATACTCCTGAGGTTAAAATAGACATGTCAATATCTGGGTGCTTGCTTTTGTCTCATTATATCATACAGGGCAGGCTTGACAAAGGTAATCTAACCTTCCGTCTCTATCTTGGCTCCTCCCCCCTCCCGAGCCTCACTAGGCTATCATTTTTCCAATGAAAATAATGAAAACAAAGAGGCTGATGGTTCCCACTTCTATGATACCCAGTCAAAACAGAGATCCTTAACTATGAGGCAATCATGGAATACTAGAAGTCTCATATCTAAAGAATGTGGTATACTAGAAGTCTTTAGTTGCCTGTCATCAGCTATTAGACCTGCTAGAAGGTTTTTCTAGGTCACATCTGCTCAGACCTCACAGTACTAGGAGGTTATTATAGATAACATATCTTATTTACATTCTAGCATTTCCGCCAGACTTCAGATATCACTATGTTATCAATGATATTAGAATGTACACACATTCCAGTACATCTAGGCTTCTGTCTTATCTGTTTTACTATATATGCTATGCTCTATAGGTTACACTCTGTACTTCAAGGGTTATTCCCAGACTGATCAGTTGGCAACTGAATATGCCTTGCTTGTGACAGATTATTTACCCACATGAATAGCCTCATCTTTAAGTGTTAGATTTAAGGATCTTAAATATTTCAGATGAGGCCAGTATTTCTTAAATATGTCTTGATCCAACACATGTCCCAAAATCCTGTTGGAAGCTGATGGAGTGCTAAGTTCTAGAGTGCTAGAGAAGGAGTTAGAACATGCCCAGGCTGGCAGTGCAAGGGAGCTTTCCTGGTGTATCCTTATGGCCCATCAGTGGCTGTTTGGGTTGGAGGAAGGGCAGAGCTACTGTTGCACAGCTGAGCAAAACATGTTATGTAAGGAAGTACTGGGCAATATTGGAAAAAAAAATAGATCTCCCAGTGTAACTCATCTTTAACTTCCATTATTTTAAGAAGCCACAATAAAGCCAGTAAATCATATGTCTTTTTCTGAACAGGAAGCAAAAGCAAAGAGAACTGATAACACCTAATAGATGTGCTGTGGAAAATAGACAAGGTCTCAGGCTGTTTTTCAAAAAGAGATGATTCTATTCTGGGAAAAAACCCCACATTGCATCCTGGAAATATTTTTGTGGTCTTCAGGGGACAATACAGAGGGGCAAGACATAGATAACAATAATTATAACGAGAGACAAGTTACAAATTTACAAAAGCAATTATATGTGCGTATATCCTATATCAAGTGACATACAAATTGTCTCAATTTACAAAATGCATATTGAGCCAAATGTTTGTTAGAAAAGCTTTACAAATGAGACAGTGAAGTCTGACAGTAAACTGCTGTGCATCTATATTAAAGGCAAATTATCTGCTAAATGTACAGCTGTACAGGAATGTAGTATAGCTTTTGGAGGCGCTGAGAAAGGCTCTGATTTTTTATCACATCCGTTTCAAGATATTTCAGATAATTTGTTTCTGTTTTATTAGCAGTGCTGATGAAGCATTGATAAAGCCTTCATTTTCTTAACACATCTGTTTCAAGAGATTCCAGATTATTTAATAATTTTAATGAGGTATATCAGCATGTTTAAACAAAAGTGAAGAAACACAATATGCTAGAATATTTTAGAACTGTAGGACTCAAAAAGACTTATTTGTAGTCTGGTCCCAAAACATCACTGATTCTTTTAGTAGATATCACTGACTATTTAATTTATATTGATTCTGACCATCCTAAATTGAAATAAATTACCATTTCATAGCATACTTGGTTATACCTCACTTTATTAGCTGTTTGCCTTGCCCATAATAAAGCCGAGTGGTTCTTTCACAGCTCTTGAGATGCATGCTTCAGACTAGGCTGTGGGAAGTCTTTATTGTTTTCAGACCTTGCAAAATTTGATTTTAAGACTACAGTTCTTGGAGTTTGCCAGCCAGCTTGGTCAGACATTTGTGTGGTATACAGTACTCATGGGCAATAATTCAATAAAGCAGCAATATTAACAGCAATGGTTTTTAAAAAGTAAGGAAATAAAACCTCAGGGTGAGCAAAGAGATTCACAGCTTGGAAAAAAATATTTTTAAGTCTACAAGTCCTACCATCCTCTATCAGTACAACCAGTTGTAGTCAAAAAAAGTTCTGAAGAGGTCATACTAACTAAAATTCTCGTATATATAAAAATGTCATAACTTAGTACTGAAAAAAAAAATGCAAACCCTTCCAGGCACCAGAATTTCTATTCCTTATCCTTCTCTGGATCACCATTTATAGTACTTGTAGTTTGCTTTTCAGCTTAAAGAGCCCTTTACATGGCTTTATTTTAATGTGTGGCCACATTAAGGCAGATTGTCCCTATCTTCCTTAATTCCAGTTATCAGCTAGAGAGCTGTCTTTCCGGTATCATAATTCTAGCAGGTATTTCATTTCCTCCAAATAGGTATTAGATAGTTTTTCATTAAAAAAAAAAAGATAACTACCACCTTTAATTATCCTGAAATAAGCCCTTCACATATTTTAATGGGCAATTTACAGTCTTTGTTATCTCTGTTCGTGATTAGGTCATATGATGACAAGTAATAGTTGTCACAAAGGAAATCAAGAGAAGCAAAATCAGGCTAATCAATGAGTTCATCTCATGAGGGCTTAACCTGAAAAAATCAGTCAAAGGGTTAATCTGTATATAATTATGTGCAAACTGAAATCTTCAAATTAAATACAGTCCTTTCTGTCTCTAGGGTACATTTTTATTTCTCCCAGACAGCAGGTTCATTCATGAATGTCTCATTAAGAATATATATCTATATATCTATATGTAAAAGTTTCCTTCTAATTAACATATTCATTATAAAGAAGCCTCTGGTCTTCATTTTAATTTGCCAAATGTCCATTCTCGTTAACAGCAAAATCTCCCTTCTTCAGTTCTTTGAATTCTATTAATACATGTTAGGTTTCTCAATTACGGTTTGTGTTAGAAGCATTCAGATTCTGCTCATAACTAATAGATGAAAAAGAATTCATGAAGAGAGCCAGGCACAGATTTGACAAACTGCTTTCTGGATACAGTAATACAGAGAAATTATTGTGTGGTATAATTAAGAACAATTTTTATAATAAGGTTGCCTAGTTTGACCAAAAAGGGGCTATTATTAATGAAAGAGCTAGTTTAGGCAACTGAAACACATTTCTAGTTAAATCTGTTGTGTCACAATAGATCTTACAACCCAATGGGAAGTAGCTTGAAACAACTACAGAAATTCATGAGGGAACACATCCTGAGGATGTCAACTCAAAGTTGCCCCTTCCTTTGACTCATCAGATGGATAGGTTTTATCAGAGATGGAATTCTTTGCTAATTTTGTTCTCAAAGGAGATAATGAGTAATTTTAGCGATTTTTTTCCTACGATAAAAGAATCTCCAAAAACTATTCTCAGTTTGACCACTTATTTTGTGCAAAATTCACATACAGCTTTTCCCCCTAGAAAACAGTATGGTCTTCATTTTCTGTGCTCTTTCCTTCACAGAAAATGCTGTAGTTTGAAACATGTTCTGCAGAACATTTCTCCATTTCCATATTATTATTATTTTTGCATATGTAAATGTCACTGATTTGGTAGACCCCTGGAATCAATGACATTTATTTAAGTGTTGACCAACCATTCAGCATTTGATTATGTAGGTGTACAATAGTTGGGACTAGCAACTGGATTTAGGCTTTAGATAACACCTTGCAAGACCACACTTCATTTGCCCTGACAGAATACCATGGAAATAAATTTTCTTGACAATTGTAGGGTAATTGTTTCTACTCAGGTGACTGTTTGTGTAAATGTCCCTAATTTGACCAAAAAGTTATAAGATGAGATCCTGAATTGTGCTTATATAACAGTAGTTATGCTATCCTACTTTTCCATTGAATACCAACATTGGGTGATAAATTGTGTTTCTGTGAATGTGTACAATCCCAGTGAATCCAATAGGACATTGAAGGCACCAAAGAATAGTTACACATCATCCAAGAATGTGCAGCTGCATGTGCAACAGTTACATGTCTGGAATTCTGTTTACACAATTGCAAAATGAATACAGTCCCTACAACATGGCCAAAAATGTACAACCACATGTGTGAAATAACATACATATGCATAAAACACCAACAAGATGCCAATGTTGCTGTTGTTAGTTTACCTGAAGCTCTAAGACAAGTTAGTTTAATTAGGAATACTGCAAAAAGCAAACTGCTTATCAATTATAGATATTTACATTCAAACTACACAGTTTGCTGAGGTTACAGTGTTGACATTGATATGGAACTAGAGTCAGCCCTTGTGGACTAGGATTCCTTCAAACAGATAAATCTTCACTTATTTACACTCATGCATGAGAAAGAAAGTAGAAAATACTGAGCAAAGTTTTGAGAGTTTTTAGACTTTTTTGGATTTTGGGTTTTCACTGCAAAAGAAATGTGAAATGGTTTTGTATTAAATAATACTGGGATCAGGAGATGGAGCATAGCTATCTCATCATAGCTTCATTTGAGATCCTGCATGGGAGATGTAGCTATAATGACATAACTATGCTGCGTCTCCTGGTCCCAAAATCCACTTTAGAAATGAGGGAGCTCCACCAACTATGGAGTTCTATAGAGTTCTGGTGACTGGAGAGCTGAAGGATAATGCATCCAGTGCTCTCCTGGCCTGTGACATAATGAACAGTGGACCCCAGGGTCTTGTCATAACTATTTGTTGCACCATTACTAACTGGCAGAAGGGGACTGGCTACATATCTTGCTCTGTCTACCAGTTCCACAGACCTTCTCTGGTTCACAGTCTCCTATTCAAGTACTACCTAAATACCCTTACAATCCCCCACCCACCCACCCACCCACCTGCAATGTGAAGGATTTTGTGGCAGCTGAAAACATTTTTCACAGAGTATCTTATTGCGTAAAGCAGTGGTTCTCAACCTGTGGGTCCCCAGATGTTTGTGGACTTCAGCTCCCAGAAGTCCCAGCCACTATGGTCAATGCTCAGGGCTTCTGGGAGCTGAAGTCCACAAACATCTGGGGACCCACAGGTTGAGAACCACTGGCGTAAAGAAAATCTTTCTCATCAAAGGATGAGAAGTTTCATGACTATCCTTTGTATCCTTATTTTTTGTTTGTGGAAGGTTTATTTTCACTGCTAGAATGGGAGTAAAAGCAATCTTTATCAGTTTCCCCCCCTCTGCATCCATGCCTCTGATAATTATCTCCACAAATTTGAGGAGACTTTTGGAACACTGGGGGCTTCTGACAGATATGGGAATCAACAAATGTTCTCCCTTTCTTAAGCTACACCAGTGCGTTCATTGATGAGTAGACTTGAGTGACTAAACATTTGAACCTGTCAGAGGAGGGATATATATATATATATATATATATATATATGAGAGAGAATATATGGTTTCACTGGCTTGATGTAGCTCAAGAATGTCAATTAAAACCTATCCATTATTGGTAACTATTTTACTTGGAGCAGGCCGGGGAAAAATACATGGCCCCTAGGTATTGTTGGGCTACAACTCCCACCATCTCTGACTATTTGACTACATTGGCTAGAGCTAAAGGGAATCTAGCAGCACCTAGAAGCCATATGTGGTTTACCCCGTTTTAGGGCCTCATGAAATTTCTTTAGTTTACCATTCCTTAAAAGATATTTATTTCTCTACTGATTTTATATTCCACCTTTCTCCCAATAGGAATCCAAAACAGTTTTACAATATACGTTAGAAACAAATACAGTTACTGCAGATGATACAAAGTTTAAACAGCAATTAAATAAGCAATCCTTAATTTAAAACAGTTTTGAATGACAGTTAAAACACAATAATGATGACAAAAATGCAGTACACTCCAGTCAAAAGACCTTTCACGATGGCTAGCTAATAGCTGAAGGCATCCTTAATCAAAAAAAGTCTTTGCCTGCTGGAAGGAAGAGAACCAAGAAGGAGACAACTTCACCTCCTGTAGAAAGGAATTCCATAGCCTTGGGACATCCACCAAAAACAGTCTCTTCTATGTTCTCACCAACCATAGTCATGGGACCAAGAGAAAGCCCTTCTCTGAGGATCTTAAAACTCAATCAGGATTGTATTAAGAGAAGACCTTTCAGGTAGGCTGGACCTAAGCCATATAGGGCTTTATAAGTCATAGCCAGCACTTTGAATTGTGCCCAGAAACAGACCAGTAAATAGTGAGGATGTTTCAACAGAGCAGTTTCTTATAATCAGCTCCTGGCCAGCAGTCTGTCCACAGTATTTTGGACCAATTGCATTTTATAAAGACAGTCCCAAATAGAATACATTACAGTTTTCCATAATTGGCAAGTCTTTCCAATATAAGGACAACACAACCTGTGGAGAGTTTGGCTTGCTTATTTTCCTTAAAATTCCTCAAGCCATGCTTGATGTCCTGAAGAAGGAGTAGGCAATACTGGAATGGACACTGGAAAGACACAGAAAAGATGAAAAATCGTTTTGGAGATGCAAACAGAGGTGTTGTTGAGCTACAGGTCCCATCCTCTCAAACCTTTGACTATGCTAATAGGATTTGCGGGAGTTGGAGTCCAACAACATTTGGCAAACTCCATTTCTGCACTAGTCAGACTGTACTATTAGGCTCTAAACTGCTTGTGTAGGTACTGAGCTCAGATTCTGAGTCCAATGAACAGTTCTCTGAAAACAGAAGAGTATCTTGATTATGACAGCAGCCATCACTTCTTGCTCCCAGATGAGTTCCCCTTGGTATGCAGCCTGGTGGATCATTCTTTTCTGACCAAACTCCCACACGCAGCTTCAACAGAGGTATATTCTTTAAATATTAATAAAACCAACTCTTTATGCATCTTCTTGCCAGTGTTCAGTTTCCAGCAATTATGCCGTTAAACTATAATTGCAGTTAAAACTTTATTTCCAGATTGCTTATCATTTAGCAAGAAAAGCCGGAGCTAATAGCAGGGGATATACTTCAGCTTGTGTTACTGCAGTGACATTAAGCATATGTAATTTTGCCTTTTTTTTTTTTAACGTAGTGAATGGAAGAACACCAGCATGCATCAAAGAAGCCAAATGACTGGCTCTAAATGATAGAATTAAAACTAATGTTAACAGAAAAGTAATTTAAAGTTACCAGCAGCTGTGCATCATCATTACCTTTGTCAGAACAGAATAAAAATTTGTACGCAGTGTTGTGATTCTTTGTATTTTGCTACCCTGCAATTTGTAGAGGAAGAACTTGCTTAAAAGGATTGCCAACCAAAGTTTTACTACTGAGTTCCTCAGTTTAGGCTAGGTGACAAGGGGGAAAAAAACCAAAATAAAGCAAAAGAAGTGAGATAAGTTTTTTCTTTTTTTGAAAGAGGGCTATCATTTTTATATCTCTTTTTCTGGGAGCTAAGAAAAATACAAGAAAGCGGATACAAGGGCACACTGCACATTCATAATGGCACTTTGACTGATTTTCATTAAAGCTCTCAGTGGGGAAAGACATTTGCAAAATTCTCAGAGGTGCTTTATCCTCTAGTTTCCTTCTGTGTGGAAGTCAGTTCTGGTTATACTCACTGGCACCTTGCATTTAAATCATTTTTAAAAGAAGACCTCTTTGCTACTCTTACAGAAAGGTTTGCCAGATAAGGCCGGGGCTCTTGTGCCTTTAACAGCTGTGTAGAAACAGGGAGCTGTGCTTGCTGAAATCCACTGCTCTCTATTGAAGATGCAAGAGCCCTGACTGCTTCTGAATCCAGCCAAGAAGCACTCTGCATGTGCTTAGAGGACCTAATGTGAAAGAACTG
Source organism: Iguana delicatissima (assembly GCA_948472985.1). Classification (NCBI taxonomy): domain Eukaryota; kingdom Metazoa; phylum Chordata; class Lepidosauria; order Squamata; family Iguanidae; genus Iguana; species Iguana delicatissima. The sequence continues at coordinate 158,225 of CAOKZL010002263.1, forward strand.
GTTTAAACTAAAGTGAGCAAACCTTGAGAAACCTCCTTCCTTCTCTCCCACTTGATTCACAGTTTACTGGGCCACTATGAGTCAGCCAATGACACCATCTCAGCTTCTATAGTTGTGCTAAGTTGTTGGTACAACATATTAAACATAATGAGACTCACGCTGTTTCCTAGGAGCACAATTAGCAAACCACTTTGCTGCAAACTTTAACAGATGTAGCCTTCATTAGTCTGAGTCTCTTGGGAAGCAAAGTGATCATTTCTCTCCAGAACGAAGAAATGACAGAGGCATCATTACTGAGGGGCAGCTTTGCTTTGCTTTAATAAACAACTTTGTAGAATACCTACCTTTTCTTTTGGCCTATTACTTTGTCTGTAATAGTTACATGAGTAGGGACAAGTCTTTTCCCAGTGTGGAGATACAGCATTTGAGAATACTGACTGGTTAGGTTCCTTCTTATCAAAAACTGAGTTGCTAGAAAATGAAAGAAGCAACCCAATGTTATTACCTATTTATTTATTTAATTAATTATAACAGAGGTGGGATTCATATGGCCCTCCCAGTGTTGTTGGACTGCAATATCCATTGTTTCTCACCATTGAGAAAGCTGCCTAGGGCAGTTGAGGCTTACAATCCAATGACATCTGGAAAGCTCCATGAGTCTCACTCTTGCATTACAAGTCATATGCTATTGTACTAAAGTAACAATAGCATGTATATTTCTATACCGCTCATCAGTTAAGTGCTCTCCAAGCAGTTTACAATGTGTTAGCTAATTGCCCTCAACAAGCTGGGTATTCATTTTACCGGCCTGCAGAAGGATAGAAGGCTGAGTCAACCAGCATTGAACTCACAACCTTCTGGCTGCAGTACCGGCATTTAAGCACTGTGCCACCAGGGCTCACTAAAGTATACCTGAAAGTCACGTAAAACTGTATCCTAGAATGTACTTGTTGAATTTATACTAAGGGTTACATGGCAGAGTGCTTTGCAGCAGACAAGGCCCCCTACGAAGGAAAAGAACTATCCTTCATTTAATGTTTAGTAGATTTACTGTATGGAGTAGTTTGAATGTTGGACAAGGACTATGGGAGACCAGGACTGGAATGCCCACCCAACCACAGAAACCCATTGAATTATTTCAGCAAGTCACACTTTTTCAGCTTCAGAAGGGAGCAAAGGCAAGACCCCTCTGAATAGCCCTGTGATAGGTTCACCTTAGGGTCACCATGGCCATTTCCGCACTAGACTGTTATAGCACTATTATTCACTTGCAACATCCTATGGAATCCTGGGGTTTGCAGTTTCAGAAGGGGCCAGCTGGAATAATAGTGGAATAATAGCGCTATAACAGTCTGGTGCAGAAATGGCCTTAGTGAGGGAAGAGGAAGCTAAAATTACTGTATGTCTCTGACTGCCGGTTGTTGGTAAGTATGAGCAGAAGGATGCTTTGCGACTTCTTATGTGTTTTCCATTGGCAGCTGATTGATTATTGTGGAAGCATAACAATATGGGAACAGAAAGGCTTTTGGTATGATCCAGCACTCTTCTTATATTGTTAATGTATGAAAAGGAGAGACACAATAGGAAATCCTAAAGCAGAACAATTACATGCAGGAGTGTGATGCAGATATGTAGCTGAATTTGGCAGTGGAAACCACCTGCTCAGCCCCATTAACCCCTTGATAACAGCTTTGTTAAGCAGTTTTATAGGAAAAAATAACATGGCTAAAGTCCTAGTTAGACTTACTATGGTTACATTGCATCAAGCTGAAAAACTTATTAGAAAAAATGATAATGTATGAATATTAGTATCCCTGCAGCATGTTCTCACTTTAAGATGTACTTGCCACCGTTCTTCCTTCTGTGAAATCTCAATTAAGGTAGTGAAGCCCTCTTATGATTTGGACTGGACAATTCTGCCTGCCTTAATATATACTTTTTATGCATGTGTCTAATGTTGTTCATCTGCTAGAGATGTAGGCGCAGTCTGGATGTCTTCTGAAGAATCCTCACCCCTATATACCATTTTCAAAAATTATAATGCCGCTTAATGCCTCAAGCACTTTTGGGGGAATGATTTCAGAGGCCATTACTCTGGTGGGTTGAATGGGGTAATTAACCACAAATGAGATAACATTCCCTCAGCTAATCTACTGGGATGTAGAGCATCCAGTTAACACATATTCTTTTGATACATTAATAAATCAAGCTTTTCAAGAAATTTTTTTTTGAGTGATCAACTTAGCTTTCTAATTCTACTGGCCTAAATCCAGCATTGCATAAGTATAGCATTGCCAGAGCAATGGAAGTTTCTTCTCCTTCCATCTCTCCTGCACAAGGCATTTTTTTAAAAAGTCATAGTTTAAAGTATGTCTAAATGGAAACACAGTCCTTGCTTTTGGACATGCAGTGAAGACAAATTTAAGCATACAATTTAATTAGTGAATTGTATGATTCCCACTCTGAGCTTTAGGGACTTTTCTTCTTTTAAAGTTCAGATATTTTCTGGTGGTTGGAAGGGCAATAAAAATTGCCAATGTACTGATGTATGTAAATGTATTTGCAGCTCTGTATTGGTATCCTTATTTAAAAACAATCACTTTAAACACAGTCTGTAGTACATAGAGGAGAAGCTTCCACTCATAAACTTTTGAATGAAAGAACAGACAATTTCTGACAAAATGCCCAGTCTTGATGCCCTCAGGACTGTCCATCAGAACAGCTCCAGAATGATTTCCATCCTCTCCAGATGATGTTTTATGATGCATGGGCACGGAGAGCAGGGGGATTGCCAAGGGAAGATGAGATGCCTTCCCTCCTAATTCTGCTGATAGAGTTTCACCAATGGATGTCCCCTGTTGGATTCAGGTCTCAATATTTCCGTCTTCGAAATCTAATAATACTAGCTGCCATTATTTAAAGCTACATAGCTATTTGTATTCTTCCCTTGCCCCCCAAAACAAGTACGTAATATTTGTAAGGAATGCTGAAAAAAATGTTTCATAGACAAAGAGAACAGAACAGAAAATGTAGATTGTACCAGGAAAAAAAGGAGAGCAGAGCAGATGCATAAAATAATTGAACCAGGAACCAAAAAAATACAATACTGAGGATAAAATCAGTGGGTTGCATCCATCCAAAGTTAGGATGCAGTCCAATACTCTCCAGGAAAACTTTAAAGGAACCATGGAATAACTGACCTTGTAAGTTTTCTGTCTGCAATTGTGCAACGGTCTGAACTGTGATGTGGGAGAAGGAAAAAAGTTGGCATGTCAGGGAATTTAGGCCAGGCTGCTGCTGCTGGCAATGCCTGTCAACATCATCATCATCATCATCACCACCATCTTCTTCACTGTTAACATGGTCCAAAACTCCAGTGAGTTAACACGGAGTAGACTATACTAAATAACTTGGGGGATAATGCTAAATAACTAGGGGGAAAAGTACTTAGGCACAATATTAAAAAATTGCCCTAGCCCATCTTCTCCTTCTATCTCATCCTCTCTCATAAGCTTGCTTTCTTGGTCATATTTACAGCATACCTCTTGATATCAATGGACTTTAAAATGGTCTTAGATTTCAGTGGATCTACTCCAATAGACTATTATGCATCAAAAAGATATGATCCAAAAAGGAAGAAAGATGATGCTGATGCTGTGGTGAACACTTTTAATTCTGAAAATATACTGCATGGCTGAAGGTAGTGCAGCAAAGTTTATTGGATGTGGAATAAAGACCTGGCAGTTTCACTTCCTGTCTTACCAATAATGACATAGAGGAAAGTTCTGGCACTAAATTCAAACAAACTGACAACACCAAAGATCAGTCGTTGTGTCACCAAATTAACAATCTGTGCCAGCCAAGTGACATCTGCTCCAAAGGCCTTTTCTTTTTTGGTACAAGAGAACACATTAATCCTGTTCTGAAATTAGCTGGGGACAATTTTTAATGACTGCCAAGTATAAAGGAACACTCAGCACCAGAAGATTTTTCTAAACAGTGATATTCTTAAGACAAGAGTACTAAAATACTAGAATATTGGGGGCACATTAGCTTCTTTTACCAGCACATGAAACTTACCAGAAGCCTGAAAACATGCTGGGTGGCTTTTAATAAGATCTTGAAATTTCAGTAGAGTTCTCTGTTTAAAGTTTGCTTCAAGAGTTCTGTTAAATTTCCTTTAGTCTTTGTAAGAACACCCAAGTTAGGCTTCTTTTTAGGCTACTAAGATTAAAGGCCTTGTTAACAATGAAGGAGATTATGAAAGTTTAAATATATCTTATTTCTGAGGTAGTATGGTTTTAGCCTACTTATGTTACGTATTGAAATAATACTTTATGGAGGATATATTACATATTTTAAAAGAATTTTTTTAAAAAGATACAAGGGGTCTCTCTTTATATTTGTTAGCACAATGTCAACACTGAACCAGGTCCCTATCAATTTGTGTTTTCCGTTTCAGTATGATTAGACATCACTGTAGGTTTTCCAAAATATGTGAATTACAGTTTGGCAGCAATGAACAAAAGGCACATATGTGGCACTTTATCTAGTGCATCACACCCGTCATTAGAATAATCTGAAATCAGCACTTAATAGCATATAGTGACTACATAGTACCACTGTAGCCATTTATTTTGACAGCTCTGATCCATCTTGTGCCTTAATAGTTGCTCACATGCAGAAATCAATGATGTAAAGCTTATCCTGACACAGAGACAAACTAATGGGGCAAATGTCACCTTTCATACCACTTTATTTCCTGCCATAAGAAATTGTCAACCCTGCTTGCAGAGTTAATAGCCCTACATGAGCTTGTCTGCTGTGGTGATGGTACAACATGCCAGCATTTCTTGTGAGAATACTGTAACCCTACTTGCATGTAACCTACAGCTAGGTCGGCCAAAGTTTGGTGGGAATGGAACCACGTTATTGGCCCCATCTCCAAATCACTTTTCTGGGCTAGGTATTCCTCTAATGATCACACATCATAGCTGTAAAAGACCCTCCCACTGCCATGTGTTACCATATACTCATGTAGGGAGACTCCATGCAATCAGAATGCCTGGGCAACTGGGTATCATGAGATCTGGATCATGTGAATCCCTTTATGTGAGCAGTTGGTCTCACACAGAGGTTCCTTTATAGGTAGGTTTACTAGGTCAGGACTATTCCAGGCCCTGAAATTTCAGGGCCAGAACTTAGATCTAAGGGCAACCCAGTCATGACAACACAGAGAGAAAGCATTGGTGATGTCACAAGCGGCAATATGCAGTGAAATCATTAAACAGGATACTTTGAACATCAACCATAATTTCCAAGGGGAAAAGAAGTCTCTCAAATATAGGAGGACTGGTAGAGCTTCCATCCTTCCCTAAATGTTTGCTTGCACTCAGTGCAGTTATAGCCTCTGGAAGCTTGCCCACTTTTCAGACATTCAGAATCAGAAAGAAAGACTTCTTTCACCTTCATGGAATCCTCCATGTTATCCCATCCTTGACTGCAAATGACTACTTTATTTCTTGACATATGTGGAGGGAGTAGCCGACAGCAGAGGACAGCAAGCTAAAGCAAGGAGAATCAAACCTACCTATTCATGGAGGATTTTGCCTGTTCATGAATTCTGCTCATTCACTGAAGCAAGACCAGCTCAAGGGCTTGAGTGTTCATTCTGTGAAATTTAGTCCACCCCTCAAGTTTTCTTCTCTTAAGAGTAAGCATAAAAATAACTATTGATAAAATTCTTTTCTTTAAAATGATCCCTTAAAGTTCTTTAAAAACAGGAACTTATTTTAGGGTAGGAAAAATTACCCATTTGATTACTGCATTTTGATCTAGTGTGGTATAGCATTTGCGTTGTTGGACTAAGCATCTGGGAGACTCAGCCATCCCCATTCAGCCATGGAAATTCATTGAGTAATCTTGGGCAAGTTACATGCTCTCAGTTTAAGAAATCTTGCCAGGAAAACCCTGTAATAGGGTCACCCCAAGTGAGAGTCAACTTGAAAGCACACAATAACAACCATTTTTTACAAGTTCAGTAAGCTTCACTTAATGATATTGCCAAATGTTGCTGAAATAACTTCTCTTTTACTCAGGGCCAGTCCTATCATTAGGCAGAATGAGATGGGTGTGTCAAGAGGCAATGAACTGGTGAAGGACAGCAATGAATTGGTGGAATACAGAGCTGTCTATATGGAAGGCCACATCACTCAATTTTCAGCTCTCCAGACCTCTGGAGGGTTACAGCATGCCACCCTGGCTGCCATTTTGGATAATCAGAAAAGACATTGCATCACTCCCTGTTACACTCTGGTTAATGCGGGGGTGGGATTTCTTGCTGTTTCAGGAACCCCCTCCCTCCCAAAAAAGTAGTGGCCAGTATTCTGCATCAGCTACTTAGTTAAGTAGAAGTATACAAAGTTGGTTTAAGTATTCTAAATATACTTATTTAGATGTAGAGAGTTTGGGTCAGGAAAGGTTACTTAATTAAGCAACTTCTCCTGGTCCAGCCTCCCCCAAACCTGATAGGAACATCATTCACTCATGCTCCAGTTGCAAGCAAAATAGATCTCCTCTTCCACACGCAGCTGATGCCTGGTAAAGTAGGTTCATGGAGGAAGAGTTATAGTAGTGGCAATAGGAACAGTTACCTAGATTTACTCATCTGTAACTGTTCCGTATTCACAACCATTGCTTAGTTATGATTGTGCCACAATAGCCAACTGACTTTACCAGGGATCTTCTGTATGGGGAGAAGGAAGCCTGTCCTGCTGGTGATCAGAAAGCAACTGAATTATGTTTCCAGCAATTCTGGGGGGTCTGTGTTCAGAGCAGGAGAGGTTACTTGGCTAAGCTAACATAGGCCCTTTTAATAAGCTAACATAGGCCCTTTTCGCACAGCATTTTTGATGCTAAAGGGCCCCTTGAGCATCGCGCACATGTGAGGCGCGGTCCACACGATGCACTCACATTTGTGCGATGCTCCAGGGCCCGGCAGGGACCGCTCATGCATTTTTTCATTTTCGGCTTGAAGCCAAAAATGCTGTGTGGTCGCGCATTGCTCCGGGGCCCCGTGTGCACTTACCTTGCATGCAGAGCCTCGGGAGCCAGGCTGGTCGCGCTTCCTGTCTCAGTGCAGCCTGAGAAGGTCCCAGGCTGCACTGCAAAAGGAACAGGTGGGGCTCTTGCACGAGCATGAAGCTCATGCAGAGCTGAAGAAGCAGGGAAGCGAGAGCCTCTCTCCAGAGGCTGCTCGCACCAGCCCTACACCCCAGCCCCACAAAAAGGTAAGGTGCGAAAAGGGTCACAGAATAGTGGCCAGCATTTTAAAGCCTTCTATAATCATTTGAAAATTTCTTTTTTCTTCTGACAAAAGTGTTTTATTTTTCTGGAGGTTCTGGGGAAGGATCAGTCAGGCTGCATGATTCCCCTACCTGGACTGTTATTTAATTTTGTTCTGAAATATACATAACTTTGCTTTTTTTATACCCAGTTCCAAATCATGCAATGATAATTTTCCCCCCCGAATGACATTTCAATTTGTCAATTTTTGCTTTACCGGAGTCTCGCTATGCTCCCCTCTCCACGTGAGGCTTGTAAAATTGTTCTTCCTCTGGGGCCTTTCTCCAATGAAATCAAATAATGATTAGTAATCCTACCAAATGAAATCTTTAAGCGCGGCTTATACATTTATTTGAGATTCCTGATAAGCATAAATAATGGATGTGGGGATGAATGCAGCATTTGAGTGTAAAATTTGACATGAACAGAAGGAGAAGTAATTAATTACCAAGCACTTGTGCAGTTCTTTGAAAGTGGTAAAATATTAAGTAGGATTATTCCTTTTTGTTTTCAAATAGCTCTCAAATTAAAAAAAAAAACCCTTGTATGAGAGGATCAGTTTAAATGAAATTCACATTTAGAATTACAATACATAGAATAACAACTACAGTGCCTTTGTTTTTCCTGTTCCTGCTGGTTTTTCCTAATTCTGCTGATTAATACATCTATACTGCACACATACACACAAATTGTTTTGTGTATTGTAAACTGAGGAATGTCTAGCCTCCCCAACCTGATGTCCTCAAGTGATGTTGGATTCTCACCAGTGGCAGTTAGTGGCTCTGATGCTAGTGGGCCGTGAATCAAGGTTGAATTCAAACTTGAAAGGAGCTATCTAAAGCCATTTCTGCACTACACTGTTATAGTGCTGTTATTCCACTTTCAACATCCTGTGGATTTCTGAGGTTTGTAGTTTTCTGAGGCCAAAGAGCTCTCTGGCTGAGAATTCTAAATGCCCTTCCCTAAACTACAAATTCCAGAATTCCACAGGATGTTGACAGTGGAATAATAGCACTATGATAGTGTAGTGCAGAAATGGCCTTAGTTCCAGAATGTATTTTTGAGGGACAATTCATCACCTTGAACAGCGCATTTAACATTATAGTGAAAACCTGGAGAGGATTCATTGCTTTTCTGAAATCAGAATCACTAGCCAGTACTGGTTAGCTGGGCAATGCTCCATCTGCCCAAATGAAAGGCTAGAGTAAGCAAATGTGGAATGCTAGGGAATTGAATTAGCAGCCCCCAAGACCGTGGAGGGCTGCATCCACTCCCACCTCTACCCTTGCAAAAATAACCTCTTTCTTTGCCACCAAATGACCAAAAACATAGGGGTATGGGATGCATTTCCACCGTGCATTTGGCCCTCCCAGCGTCTTTCTTTTTAACAATAGGAAGTGAGTGGAGGTCTGGGCCTAAATTGGTCCAGCCCCTCTCCCCTGATATGTGGTGTAAATAACCCCATGCCCCTACAAGACATTTGTGAGTCATTTTTTAAAAAAGTCCCCCCCCCAACATTTTAGTCTCACCGGGCCTGGTGCAAACCTTCAAATGTGGGGAAAATGCCCTCCATAGTCACTAGGGGGCATTTTGGGGCATTTGTTTTTACTGCTGGGGGGTCCCTGGATGAAACAAAAATGGACATAGGGGACTCCTACAGCCCATGGGCCATTCTTTGCCCACTCCTGCAATAAAACTGCCCCTGATTACGCTATTTTAATCCCTTAGCCAAGCAGGAAGAGGATTCTGGTACTAAGCCTGTCCTTGGAGAAGCAACCCTGTTACCAAAGATGGCTTCCTTCAGCTTTCTTTCTCCCCACCCTCCGACAAAGAGCTCTCACTATTGTGACTCATTCAGGCCACCCATGCAGAGGTTCTGCAGAGTGTGAAACCGAATGGTGCATGAGTGAGGTGACCAGCTTGCTGTAGTGAGCAGCCCTTCTAAGGTGAGCAATCACGTGCAGCAACCTTAATTATGAGATGCCTTGAGAAGAAAAATGCCAGGTGGTTGTAGCTGGGACCTTGGGCCATGTGCAGGGAAGTATTTCTTCTCGGCAGCAGACACGCTGGAAATGTCAGGCAGTTCACATAAGAAAAATGTCATTTTTTCACAAAAGCTGTGCTTTAATTAAAATCTTGAAACATTTGAAATGAAATGTGAAAGAGAGAGCCAAGAGAAAAGAGATTAAGTATGCTACAACACATCTATAAATTAAGACCAAGGAATACAATTTCTCCCTCTCTCCCACATCCTTAGCTAAATGGAATATAAAGATATACCATTGCCTTAGGCTGCTACATCTGTCAAATAAGTAGGGTTATGCAACCAGTGTTGCCTATAACAAAATGCTGCAATGTGGAGGTTTTTTTTGTTCAGCCAGTCACAATCATCTCCATTCTTCATTCACTCTCCCTCCACTTTTCTGTTTTGTTCCCCCCCCTCAACATTTGGTCAATCTTCCATGCCTCTGAGGATGTTTCATTAATATGTTCGTCAGTTCCATTCACTACGATCTATTTTCCATACATATTTGTTGTACTTTTGTAAACTCTGGGATTTTTCCAGCCCTGCAGATAAATCCTTGATGTGTGTTAGAATCACAGAATCATAAAGCTGGAAGAGACCACAAAGGCCATCCAGTCAAGTCAGGGGCTGTTGGTGCACTTTGATTAAATGAAGATTCATAGTTGAATAAGTGCTATTAGTTCCTGTAATGTAAGTTGAAAAAGCTTTCCAGATATAAGTAATAAATCTCTGCATGTTGGAATCCTTATTTAAGCTTCACTCAAATAGTAACTGTGTATTTCAGTATCAGTTTTCATTATTCAAAGATTGAGGGCATGTCCCACAAAACAATTAAGTTTCTCTCATACTTGGAACCTAACTGTTGATTGAGGATCAAAAATATAGTTGAGGATAGATGACAGGCTCTTTGCTTTGCTGGCTTAAGAAAACAGATACATGAGAAGATTAAAAGACCCAGTGAGGTAGTGATTTGATTGTTGCACTAGGACTCTGAATTGAATTAATGAAGTTATAACAATATGGGTTTTGGAAATTGTCTTAGGGTCACCATGGCTATTTCTGTATTTGTAGGATCTTATGGGAAAAAGCACTCTTCCAAAAATACAAGATTGCCCTCTATTGTATAGAATCAAAGTGATTATTTGAAAGGAAGGTCTGTCATCCAGGCAGGCAACATGAGTAATACAGATGTTAGGATGAGGGCATAACAGAAAACTGTGAAAGAAATCTGGGCTTCTGCTGAAAACATTTAAACGAAACAGAGCCTCATGTGTCAAAGAGACCAAAGAGCATCCTCCCTCCCTCCCTCCCTCCCTCCCTCCCTCCCAGTTAACAATGTTTTATACTTATGCACCATAGATGTGGCTACATACTAGTTCATATCATTAGATGTCTAGAATTTGATGAGAAGACAAGTATAGAAGTGGGGCACTAAATGGATAATTATGTTTGCAGCTTCCACTTCCACACCCCCTTGAATAATAGAAACCCTGTAGTCTCCCTTGGTTCATTGCCGTCACATCTCTCTCTCTCTCTTCCTCCCCACCTTTCTCTCTCTGTTTTTCTCTTCTCTAGAATAGCTTTGATCAGTTACCTGATAAATTGCCCTTCATCTTAGTAAAATAGTGTTTGGAAAAAGCACTGATCTCATCTCTATTCCTCCTCTGAACACCTAGTGGAAACCATATATCACCAAGGCTATGTTCCTAAAGTTATGCACAGTATGTTTCATGGAGACCCTATTTTGCTAAGGCTATGGTCCTGAACTTATACACAATATGTCTTTTGTGAAGCATGTATTTTAGGGGAGCATAATCATCTAGGTTAATAGCAGCCTGTCCTCTAATGGAAGAGAGCCAGGAGGATTGTACTGGAAAATCCATATTGTGCTAAAACCTTTATTAGGGTGACCTAAAAGGCACAAAATCTCTGTGCAAGCTTTTGAAAACATATTTTTCTTTGAGTTCTTTTAAAAAGCTCTGAGTTCAAAGAGGCTACACAGAACTTTTTGTGTATTTGGAATTGAATTAATGAAGATGTTATAACTACTTGGGTTTTGGAAATTCTCTTAGGGTCACCATGGATATTCCTGCATTTGTAGGATCTTGTTGGAAAAAGCACTCTCCCTAGTACCTAAGCTACATTACCCACAAACATCTGCATCCAGAAGGGATTGTTTACCTCAAATGGAAAGTTAATTTTCATATATAGAGATGCATGCTGAAAGCAAACCTGAGCCATTTCTGCCTTACACTGTTAAAGTGCTATTATTTCACTTTCAACATACAGTGGAATTCTGGCGTTTGTACTTTGCTGAGGCCAAAGAGCTCTCCGACTGAGAATTCTAAATGCCCATTGCTAAACTGCAAATCCCAGGATTCCATAGGATGTTGAAAGTGGAGTAATAGCACTGTAACAGTGTAGTGCGGAAAGGACCAAAGATGCAGAAACTGCAGAGCAACCAATGAAGTTATTCAGTATTTGTCCTGTTATGTCCTGGTTGTCACTATGGGTGTTTCCACCCTACACTGTTATAGTACTACTATTCCACTTCCATCATCCTGTGGCATTCTGGAGTTTGTAGTTTACTGAGGCCAAAGAGCTCTCTGACTGAGAATTCTAAATGCCTGTCCCTAAACTGCAAACCCGAGGATTCCATAGGATGTTGAAAGTGGAATAATACCATTGTAACTGTGTAGCATGGGAATGGCCTGGAGAAAGCTACTGTCCTTAGCACCAGTCGTTTGGTGGTCTCCATCTTCAGAATTGATTATTTATGGGCACAGCCTTGGGGCTGGGTTTGGTGGGGAAAGTCTTGGAGTTTAGCCTGATGCTTAGTTTCAGAGAGCAGAATAGGTTATTTTCCATCTCTGCAAACTGATGGGAAATGTGAGATATAGCACTGGGTCTTTCAAGCAAATCAATCAAATTGGCAAAGCAGAAGATGAGCAACAACCAGTCCCATATCCCTCTTGCAAGGGCTAGCAGAGAAAGAAATAGGCTCAATCTTATTTGTAGATATATAGAAATAGCTTTACTTACTACAACTTGCACAGAAATAGTATTATGGAGAAACAAGAGAAGAAGAAAATGACTGACTGACTGACTGATTGATTGATTCATATAGTGTCATCACTGTGTGTGACACTTTACAAGTAAAAGAACAACAAAACAGTTCCTTGCCCATAGGCTTACTATGTAATTAAGAGATGACACAAAAGGAAAAGGGAATTGCAGTATCAGATGGAGTTATGTGCAGCAGATATTGCCTTTTCTCTACCTCCAAAGGAGGGAGTTGGGGAGTTGAGATGGAAGCTGCAGATTAGAGAGCTGTAGTAAGCGAGTGGGTGTGGTAAAGAAGCAAACAGGAAATCATTATGGTATGATCTAGCAATCAGTCAGTTACAGACATGCAACAGTTGCTAACTCTAACCCGAACAACCTTTCTAACTGAATCATCTCTGTTCCTTTTGACCCAGTGTCTCGACTGATGTCCATAGTTGAGATTGTTATAGTGATTAGTTAAAGTTAAAGCATATCTTTCTCCTCTTTCCTGACTATCTTTCCAAACCCCTACCTGCCAAAATATCACTTTGAGGAAGAGGGAAAGGCTAACATCAAAAATCATTCACATACCAGGTACCTTCCTTCCTTTCTCTCAAAGTAAGACATATGGGGGGGTTGTCTTGAGGGATACAGAGGTGACCAAAAGGGGCATCCAGATAGATGCAGAGGCAAGGTACACACCTAATTTTGAATTGGGCCTGAGGGAATAGAGACTGAACCTGATTCAAATGAGGGCCTGCAAACTATCTTCCTGCATATATTAGCACAATCCCTGACCACAAGGTCAGGTTTCACTCTCACAATATTGAATACATTTTCTTTTCCTGTGATTGTGTTTCATTTTTCTGAATACTTTCTGACATTACATTTTGTTGCTGAAGAACTAGACTGGATTTTTGGAGACAGTCTTCTGGAACTATGCTCTAAGTATCTTTGAAAGCTTTGGCCAAAACATTGTGACTGAATGTTTGGTGGATACATTCTCTCTCTATCTTCTTTCATAGGGTGAAAAACTTTCTGTAGATCTATTGACTAGGAATAGCCAACGGTTGCTCTAAATTGCTAGGAAATACTCTGTGCTTAGAATAGTTGGCACCATTATAAGTTGGACGAGAGAATAATAAGATTAAAAATAATCACCTGACACAGTTGGTAGCATGTCCATCTGGATCCCATACTCATCTGTAAAAGCTGTCAATTCTGAAGAGAAAGGATGGAAACAATGGCAAACACAAGCCAAATGCTCTGCAGGATTTTTCTTGTGAAGCAAAAGCAATGTCACGTAATGGCATCTGGAATTATACATTGTTCTCCTTTCTAACCAACATTTTTGAGCTGCCCAGGGACTCTTTTTAATGAATTATGAAGATTTAGGGAGGAAAAAAAATCAAACAGATACAGTGATCTTTCCCACAAACTCTGTCATTTAAAATTTTAAACAAAGCTTTTGTGTAGATTTTGGCTTGTGGAAATCAGCTTCAACCAGTTTTGTCAAATAAAGATAACCATGAAAGCACTCAACTAGCGATAACTATTCATTTATTTCCAGATACAAGAGATAAAGGAAACTATTCAATGGCACAGTGGTTTTTTTTTAAGAACTGTTTTTGGTTAATAAAGGACAGCAGAGGGGAACTGACCTGCCATAAAGAAGAGTTAGAGACAGATTTTTGACTGATGCTATTTCACCCACAAAGTGAAGCTTGGATAAGGCTGAAAAACAATGTAAACAGAGGTGCCCAGTCTATATAAACAATATTGATCAGCTGCAGTTGTGATGCTACCATTGTGCAGTCCATAATGAAAATAATTTGGTTCATCTATATTTAGTTTACTTTAATGAAGAACTTTTATTTTAGTGTGCTTCTCAAAACTAAATTCAAAAACTATCAGCCTTAATTCTTGATAGCCACCTGAACAACACACAAAAGAAAACATCTTTTTTTTCATGTCATTTATTTCTGCTAGATCAACACATTTTGGAAACCTAAGAGATACTGATTTTATTAGCTGTTATATGCTGAAGCCTTTTCGCTCTCCATGATTGATATAGACAATATGGAATATGAATGGTTGTCAGCTATGGAAATTAAATCATAATTGCTTGAAGACAAGACAGACACTGACATATCCACTTCCATTATATACTGGAACTTCGCAAAAGAACTTTTCTTGGTGGTTTGCATTATGTAATTTAGAAGAGATTTTTAAGAGAAAAATCACCAGAATCTGAGAAATTATAAGACCAGTTCTGGTAAAACAACCAGTCTGATGCGCTCCAGATGTTTTGGATTTAAATTACTTTCACCATTGACCATGAAAGTTGGAACTGATTGGGACTATAGTCAAAAACGTCTGGGATCTTCCCGGTGAAAGAATGTTCATAGCTCTATAGGATGTTACCAATGTTAGTTGAAAAACTGGCAAAAATACCAGAGAGTCAACAGAAGTTTCAGGACAAAGAGGTGCCTCTTGAATGTGAGAGCAATATGTCTCAGTGGGTGTTTTAAGGGCTCAGTTAAACACGAACCTTGTTATAACAAAGTTATCCCCTCTCTGTACTCTCTCCAGCATGGTATAGCAGCTTGATTGTTGCTTTTCGGACACTGATACACCGGGGTTCAAATCCCCACTCAACCATGGAAACCTATTGGGTGAACTTGGGCAAGTCACACTCTCTCAGTCCCAAAGGAGGGCAAGGGCAAACCCACTCTGAACAAATTCTGCCAAGAAAAGTCTGTGATAGTTTCATATTAGGGTTGCCGTAAGTTAGAAATGACTTGAAAGTGCACAACCACCACAACTACCACTCTTGTTCTTATCAGGATTGATCTTGGATTTCACCCTGCATATTTGTTTTTTTTTTCTGTTTTCTCCATTAACTTTACACCACCTGTTAGATTTGTTTTCTTCTATATTAGTGGGACTCAGTTCTCCAATTCTGCTGTAGACTATTTCTACTGAATGTTTGAAAAATTTATTCAAAATGTGAATTGGTTCAAGGAGAGGTTTGTAACTTTAGCTGGGTACACATACTTTTCAAGGCAGAAGTACTAGCTGAAAACACCTGATCCAGGTATGTTTGATGGAGATGTATGTTTTTCTGGTCCATACGAAGGACTGACTGGACTGGAATTATGGTGTACAAGCCTGGCCATTTCCGCACTGCACTGTTATAGTGCTATTATTCCACTTATATTCCAGTTTAAGGAGGGGCATTTATAATTCTCAGCCTCAGTAAACTCCAAACTCCAGAATTCCTCAGTATGTTGAAAGTGGAATAATAGCACTATAACAGTTTAGTGTGGAAATGGCCCCTGACATTTGAACATACACTTAATAAGTTTGATCAATATTTTACCCAGCTTTATATTGAAATTGTCATGCATTTTATATTTTCTCCAGACCAATGTGTTTGTGTATATGCATGAGAGACTCTTGAAGGCAAGTGTTTATTAAAAGAAATTTTGGGGCCTAAGAGAAGAAAAATCTAATGGCACTCCTAGGGTGGTAATTCTATAACTCTAAACCAAGTAATTGACAATTTTCTGTCCTTCAGTGATACCTAAAACTGCCATTTCAGGCAAGTCACTTTGCTTTACTTAACCACCCTGCTGTGCTGGCTCAGAATGAAAATGCTTTCAAAGCAAAGATTAGGTGCAGGCCAAACTTGAAAGGCAAATTGATATTTTGTCAGATGCAGGCTTTCAGTTGTATAAAGTACTGATTGTGTAGTTTTAAAAAAATAGTAAATCATGCATATAATTGGACAGACAGGCATAACTGCTGCTGTGTAACCTTTCCAAGAAGAGATTCCTTATTGTAGTTACATCTGTTGTTGTTGTGTGCCTTCAAGTTGTTATGATGATCCAAAGATGAACTTATTCTGTACCTGAGTATGTATGATGCACCCAAGATCACAAAGTAGGTTACCATGAACCCTGGTCTCCAGGGTTGTAGTCCAATGCTCAAACCATTACACCATGCTAGTTACTTCTAGTAGATACTTTGTAGAGAAGAAATAGATATGGAAAATGAAGTGCATAATATATTTGTTTAATCATCAAGTTCATGCCAACTGACCCTTCCTTCAGGTCTCCATGCAACTCAATTGTTGCTAGGCCAAGGACTGAAGTGACTAGGCTCATCCATATTATGGATCCAACTTGTTCATGCCTTGGTCATTTCCCATCTTGATTATTGTAATTGTCTTTTGATTGGATTTCTGTTACCATCTCTTAGCCCACTGATTACTGTTCAACATTCTGCTGCTAAGATTAATTTTTTGGCCTGTCCTTTTTCATCATGTTACTGCACTTTTGATATCACTTCCTTGGTTAACTTTTGGACTCAGTACAAACTTCTTTTTTTAACTTGCAAAGCCCTACATGATTTATCTCCCCTTTTTTCAACCATCACTACTTTTTACCAACCTGCTCAGGACCTGTGTTCTAAGAACTCGAGGCTTCTCATTCAATCAAGCATTTCTTCTTCTTTGGCTTAGGTTCATCTTTTTTCACTTGCTTCTCCATACTCCTGGAATTTCCCCCCTCAGACATTTGTAGGCTGCTCCTTCCCTCATCATTTTAAAATCCCAGTTAAAAACTTTCTTGTTTTCCAAAGCCTTTGGAGTTTTAATTTAATATTGTTTTATTATCTTGCATATTTTGATGATTTATATTTGTCATTTGCTTTATTTAGGTTGATTTTTGGTATTAAATCTAGATAATCTGTTTCATAATTTTATTGTCTAGCTTTATATTTGCATTGTGCCATCCTTTCCCTGTGTGCGTATGTGTGTGTGTGTGTACATATGTGTGTGTGTGTTTTACATATATGTGTGCGTATTCTAGATTGCACACTTTTGGCAAGGCTGGTTGATTTTTGTTGTTGTTTAACTTGTAAAGTGCCATGCACATTGATAGCACTAATGAAATAAACATCAGCAACAGCAACAAAGACAGGTGAATAGGAACTTGAATAGGTGGAGGCCAGGTATAAGGCTAGCAACATATTTTAAGAAACAAAACTAAACATAGGCCCTTTTCACATGCCATTTCCCATGCAAAATGGCCACAGGAGTGCTGCAGGATCACGAGGATGGCTCCGCATGACGTCCTCACAATCATGCGTCACTCCCGTAGTGATCACGCAGCAATTACGCAGTATATCATTTTTGGATCTTTGCTGAAAATGATGTGCTATTGTGCGTCCCTCCCATACTTACCTTGCATGGAGAATGTCAGGAAGCACAGCCATTGCGCTTTCTCCCTCAGCACAGCCTGGGAAAGTACTTGGCTGCACTGTGGAAAGAAGGGGTGGAGCTATCGCGCTTCCTTCTGTCCAGCATGGAGCTGGTGTGGAGGGGAGCGCAGGAGACATGATTCCCTCCCAGAGGAGGCTTTTTGTGCGATCCCGCATGACACCAGCGGCACCAGGTAAGGTGCGAAAAGGGCCATACTCTTCTTGATAAGCTGTGTTCTCATGGCATTACCATTAACAGGTGAGACATTATAATTGCTGTGCCTTGTAACATCCTGCTGGTGCCTCATAGGATGCTGCTGTTGTTCCATTAGTAGACACCTTTACTCCATCAAAATGTATTTCAAGTGGATTCCATCCCTCTGAAACAACTGCACCACTTCTGAGTTCTTCGTATTTCTAAGCACATTGTTGCAATTCGTTATTTAAAATCAGTAGCCATATTATGTTGTAAAACAGACATGAGCTCAGGTGGGGGTTCAAAAGATGGCAGGATTAGTGACAAATCACAAATTATAGTTCATTATTGTTAGGTAAATCTTCAGAACTTCAGGTAAATCAGGCTGCATGACAGTAATTTAGTAGAAAAGAACAAAAATTTGTTGAACAAAGGTTCCTACTTTTTAGTTCCCACTTTTTCATCCTCTTTCTCTGTCTCTGTGATGTATCAGTAGGTGCAGGAACCTATTACCAAGTAGGAGAGGTAAATGACTAGATGATAAGATGAATGATAAGTACATAGTTACAGGCTTGAAACTTTACAAAGAACCACATTCATTTTTAAATGAAATGGAATGTTATAGGCAATATTGCATAACTAAAGGCCTTTCTGCCCTACAGTGTTACAGTGCTATTATTCCACTTTCAACATCCTATGGAATCCTGGAGTTTGTAGTTTCGGCAAGGGAATTTAGAATTCTCAGCCAGAGAGCTCTTTGGCCTCAGTAAAGTACAAACCCCAGAATTCCACTGGATGTTGAAAGTGGAATAATAGCACGATAACAGTGTAGTGCGAAAAAGCCCTCACTGGAATAGGGTACTAAGGTATTGTCGACAGGTGTCCTCTGTAAAATTTGGTAGTTTCCTGTCACATACTTATCTGAAGAGTCACTGGTTTCTTGGAGGATTTAGACAGGAATAAAAAAGGTACTGGCATCTTAAAATAGCAATAACAATAGCAGTCACATTTCTATACCACTTATCAGTGCAAAGTGCTTCCTAGGTGGTTTACATGTATTTAGGTAATTGCTCTCAATGAGCTGGGTACTCATTTTACTGAACTGCAGAAGGATGGAAGGCTGAATCAACCTGGAGCCCTGCAGGATCGAACTCAAAACCTTGTGGCTGTAGTACTGGCATTTAACCACTGTGCCACAAGGGCTCCTTAGCCTCCTTTCTGCTCTTTCCCCAAATCGTTTCCTGTTCTAATATAGCTCTTGTAGAACAGGAGTGGGCAACTGTAGAAGACACTGAGATAAGAGAAGACAAAAAAGACATTGGAATGGGACACATGCTCCCACAAAAATAATTTTTCTCCCAAACAGATTCTATGGGACATATGAGCATGTTTTTGGGGATTCCTGGGCCCCTAGAGGGAATTTTACGACATTTTGAGGGGAAAAAATACTTTCACAAAATTTCATTTTGATGCTGGGGGGTTTCAAGGGAGCTCCAAAGCTGTGGAAATACCCCCTACACCCTCTAGAGATCATTTTTGAGCATTTTGAAGCAAAAAAACAAAACAAGCCCCTTGAGCCCCACGGTACATACCTTTGCTTCAGAGGAAAGGGAATAGTTCATTAATTTTAATTAAATAATATAGGATGAGAATACACAAAGCAATCATTCACTTTATGGAACACTCAACAGGGAGTCTTTTTTTTTTACAAAGGAAGTTCTAGAACATTGAGGGAAACAGTTAATTCAGATACATAATGCAGGAAGATAGCAACGCATGCTACCATAATTTCTGCTGCATTCTCATAATAAGAACAACAAAACTGCTCTCTTTACTTACTTCCCTAGAAGTACAAGGTGGTTTTTTTTTAACTTTTTTAATGTGCAAACAAACCCAAAAATAATAGAGAAATAGTATCAGTAGAGCCCCAGGAAAAATAATTCAGTAACCAAAAGACCAGCTAGTAGGTTCAAGCAAAACCAGATCTTTTTCCTATAATAAAAGTACCAGACATTTACCTAAAAGAAGCAGTAATAGCACACAATAATAATTACTCATGGCATATAAATAACATGCTTTGTGGATTTAGGATGCAGGTTCTGATGGTTGAGGGGCCATAGACCATAGTGGCTGCTGTGCTGTTTTAGCAGGACCTGTTGTGCACCACTGGCATGAAAGATACCTTTTCAGAACTGCCCGGATACGCTGGCAGAAAGGCCCAAATAGTGAGGCAGTATGTGAGTGGCATGAAAGAAGACTTTTCTCTAGGGCAGGGCTTTCTAAATGGTGTGCCGCAAAACATTAGTGTGTCACCTGAAGCGTGTAGGTGTGTCTCCTACAATCTTGGAAATGTATATTATTTATAAATCATATATTTTTAAAAATATATGAAGGGTTTTCATGAGAAAGGTTGTGTCCCCATGCATTTTGTTATTACAATTATGTATATGTCTGTATTTCTTATTAGAGGTTTGCTAGTAAGACTGAAATTACTGTGTTGTGAAATGGTGATGTCTAAAAAGTGTGTGGCCAACATGAAAAGTTT
The DNA here is from genome assembly GCA_948472985.1 of Iguana delicatissima. Taxonomy (NCBI): domain Eukaryota; kingdom Metazoa; phylum Chordata; class Lepidosauria; order Squamata; family Iguanidae; genus Iguana; species Iguana delicatissima. Next base: position 178,646 of record CAOKZL010002263.1, read on the forward strand.
GGAAGGCTCTGCTGTAGGGTATTGTATACGTCTCCCATAATGAAGCCACTTTAATTCTAAACAGATTATTTGTTCGAAATATGGATTAGTCCTTCAATGCTTATATTTATTTGTGGTTTTAAAGGTGCTATCAAATGACTCCACTTTTTAGCATCTCAGAGGAAAAGTTTTTCACAAATTATATCCTGGGAGCAAAATTATATAGCCCAGAAATACATTTTTTTTTCTGTTTTTGGTGCTTGGGACCATTTATGTTCTATAGATATATGTGGATGTTGATGTGAGGAGAAGAAATTATTGCAAATTAGTACATTTACTCATTACTTTAAAACAATTGGTTGTTTTGTTAACATCTTTTTGCTTTGCCAAGAGGGAATGCAATTTTTTAGGAACAACACAGAGATGCATGGAAGTAGTACTTGACACTTAAGGTTACATGATAAAAAATTATATAGAATTGTGGGCTGGAAATTGAAATTGAATGGGCTTGTTTTGTAGGTAGGGAAGCAGAAGACTATAAATGTTTGATTATCACCATTCTAATAGAGAGAAAGAGACTGAGATGGGCACTGACACTAACAAGATTATTTGAAATGTGATAGGATCTCATTCATTACTGGAGGCTGTATTGGTAGGCTGTTTACAAGTGTTTCCCTATGCAATGGAATTATTATTTAGGTGTACAGAGGGGTTCCTTTCCTGAAGCGCCATCGAGGTACTTTGGAACCACTGAGATGATGTGAAGTGTTGATAGTTAAATGAACCATATTACCACTTTCATGCGTTCTCTGATAATGCTGATAAACATCAGCCCACTTCAGGTGTTGAGTTTGAAAACTGGGAACACTTGTGACATCTGGGACTATATCCTCAGGCTGAGAACTTGGAAAAGTTACCTTGCTGGACCACAACTTTAAAAATTACCCAGCTGGCATGGCCAGTGATCATGCTGATTAGGGGGTTCTGGAACTATATTCCGGGAACTTTTCCAAGTTCTGCTTTGGCCCCATCAGCCCCCCCTCCTGATCTCTCCCTGTTGATGAGGAAGATCTGTGATGAAATTGCAAGTGGATTCAGTTGTATAAGCACATGCTGCTCCATTTGCTGGGTAACTATGCTAAAGAAGGATTGCCAGCCATATGGAGCTGTGTGTGTTTGGCTGAGCTCTCTTTTACTTTCACTGCAGGCCTTCTTATAGACATGGGGAGATCAGGAGTGGAAGGAGAGGATGAAGTGGCTTTCAGTTTGTTGCACCTTCTCTTAAAGCTGAATGCTTGAAGAGAGTTTATGTTTATCAAGCATTAGAAAAAAAAAACACTCCGGAGAAGTGCTATTGTTTACTTCATGATGCATCTTTTCAAAATGGAATGGCTGAAGATACCCAAAGAAGGTCACAATAATCACTTGTCACTTGGTGACTGCTGCTTTGATACTTACATGTCTGATTCAGCCGTGACTACATCACAGATAGACTTTCCACAATAACTTAGGTCACTTTTTACAAGGCTTTTCAATTAAAGTCATTTTACATGTGAACCTGCCAGACATATACTTTATATACTGTAAAGTATATTTCTAGCTATTGAACTTGCCAATGCTCAGGTGACAAAATAGAAGAGGTGTCATGACTGTTTAGTTTAGCAAAAGGGTCCCTATTTAAATGGCAATTACGGTTCTCTCTCTGAAAAAAATTAATGTGATATTCCCTACAAATTACTTTTCCTACAAGAGTCTTGTCTTCCATTTAGCTATTTACTTTAGCATTTTCACAAGGTACTAGTTTACTGTTGACATCATAATTTTTTCTAATCCCAGGATGACACTGAAGGACCAGTGGATGGAGGTTTTGGTATCCACAGCTCTATGTGTCTGTTTCACCCATTTTTCCCTACTACACTGTGGAAACATGCCTGACTTTACGAGTTCCCATGGTCCTGCTTTAAGTACATATGTTTTCAACGGATAATTACTTCGATCTTGGGGGGGGGGAATCTGGACTTCCAGAATCCAACAGCTAGTGGTAATTGACTTGGTCAGTGATAAGCATATAAGTAGTCCCTGAAAATAAAATTTTCCAACCTCTTCTAACAATACTCATATGTCATTTAAGGAGGCAGGTGTTAGGATTGCAATATGGATTCTGTATGGCCTGTTGCCTCTTCCTCATTAGATTTGACCTCATTGACTTTGTTCAGTTTAAGCTTGGCTCCCTGCAGGCTTCCCCACCAGCTGCTGGTTGTTTTAGCTCGTCATGCTATTTAATCCCTCCAGCACCATACTGAGAAAAACAGTGTGGAAATTTTGTCAGAGACTATTTGTTGATGGGAAATGAGGTATATTCCACCAATTAATGATGCATTTTGAACATTTGATCTTATTAGAGATGGCTTTCTATCTAAAACGGGTCGCTGACTGGAATTTACCAGAATTGTGTGGTTTATTCCCAAACATTAAGAAAGAGGCAGACCATTGTGATCCTGACAATCATGCTGCTTTTTTGTTTTAGAGATGTTGAGAAACAGCCAGAAATGAAAGACATAGTGTTATCTTTTTATGGTTAGTTGCGTCATCTGATAATGCACACAACACACAATGACAGGCTTCCTCTTGTCTAGTCCAAACTATAGGAGACCTATCCAATCAGTTTTTGAATGGTGAATCAATACATATATAAATCCAATTGATTGAATGTCACTTTAGTTGGGACTAACAACAGGGAGAGCCAGCATGGTTAGTGGTCTGAGTACTGGACAACTCTTGAGACCAGGGTTCAATTCCCTGCTTGGCCATCAAAACCCATTGAATAAGCTTGGGCTCCTCACAAACATAGCCCACAGAAAATCCCATGATAGGTTCACCTCAGGATCACCATAAGTCAAAAATGACTTGAAATCACACAACAACAACAACAACAACAACAACAACAACAACAACAACAACAGAAACAGGATTTAGGCCATTGCTTGATAAATTGAAATTAAAGCATTGAGATCAGTCTATTTGGGACAGAGAATATTTTTGTTGACATACCTTGGTGCAAGAAAGAACAATGCTGCTACATCCCAAGAGTAGTTCATACCCTCTGTTTAATCCTTACTATGGCCATTTCCGCACTAGACTGTTATAACGCTATGATTCTACTTGCAACCTCCTATGGAATCCTGGGGTTTGCAGTTTCGGAAGAGACCAGCTGGCCCCTCCCGAAACTGCAAACCCCAGGATTCCATAGGAGGTTGAAAGTGGAATCATCGCACTATAACAGACTCACGCGGAAATGGCCTAAATATTGTGTTGTTAAGCCTCTACTGCATCTGAAGAGCATGTATATGGAGTTTCTCCCATTCTACAGTTTCATGCCTTAGTGCCTCCTTAGAATCTAGTAAAACATTTGCTGAAAAGGAGTGCTTGAACTGATGTGGAACCTGTGCTGATTTTGTACCATAAACAGTGTGGTTCCATTCTGCTGCTATGCAGGAGAAAATCTGCTCAACTAGTCAAAAACAGTCGATTCAGAGAAAATTCAACTCATTGGTGGGATGAGAACATCTGTTTTCTGAAAAAAAATATATGCAGACATGTACCTAGATGTTCATGACATTTAACTAGTGGTGTAAAATCTTAATTTTACAGATGCAAATCCATTTTTGTCAAATGACTGATTTCTTCTATAACACAGAACAGGAATTTTAGCAATATTATGAGCTGTCTGATTATTATATGGAATTTGGATGAATACCTGTTGACATGTTGATGGGAAATTTAAAAGTTCACTGAAAACACAGGTGCCTTGTAACAATAAAGCAAGTTAGTGAGATAAAAACAGATTGTTAAATCTCATTTCTCCTGATTGAGTCAGTTCTCTCAATTATTTCTTGCGCATGTGTGGTTTGCTTTTCCACCCAAAGCTGAAAACCTCCTCTTGTTCTCTCTTATATGGAATGAATGAAACTACCACTGGTTTCTCCCAGTAACTCATTTTTTCAGCTCTTTAATTCATTCTATTTGGTCTCTGCATCAGTCTGTATTGGTTTTGGTCACATTTCTTCACATTTCTGCTTTTTAAAAATTTTACCTAATACATCTATTTTTTTCTCGACAGCTTTCTGTTATATAATGTCTCTCCTCCATACCTTTCTTCATGGAAACACGTGGGGAATATATTTGCTGTATTGGTTTGTGAGTTGGACTTTGAAAGACTGGGGTTCAAATCCCTTCTTAGCCATGGAAACCCACTAAGTGACCTTGCAAGTCACACTATCTCAACCTCAGAGAAAGGCAATGGCAAGCCTCCTCTGAATAAATCTGGCCAGGAAAACCCGTTGATAGGGTCAAAGTAAATCAGAATTGACTTGAAGGCACCCCCCCCAAAAAACAACAACCCCACAACCTTTTTGTACACAATTTTGTTTGTTTAAAGAATTGCATGAAAATTCCAAAGGGCGTCAGTGTTCCAGCTTGCTTGTTGTTTTGGGAAGTGCAAATTTGTTCAACTCTTTATCAAAATGCAAATGGAACAAAATTGCTGATCCTTGTTATGATTGTTTTGAGACTGCCGTGATAGTTCAGTTTCCAAATAGATCTCAGTGGCAGCGATATGATAAAGGTGTAGCAATGAATATATAGTAACATTATGAGCCAGAAGAGAAGTCCTGGAAAAGAGATAAGCATTTTATGAACACTTGTGAAGAAAGCTTGCTATATACCCCATATAGCTTAGGTTCAGGCTATCTGACAGACTATGCTTCCATGTATCCGCCTGTCCAGGCCCTGAAATCCCAAGAAAGGCCCTTTGCACAGCCCCATCACTACACAGCTGATGAGGACAAAATAAAGGGCCTTCTCTGTGGCTGAATTAGGCTTCCTAGGGAGGCTGCTTGGACTATTAGCAGGCAAATACTTTCTCTTTTAAATTCTAACAGGCTCTCGAGAGCTGAAGTTTTTCTTTTTCTCTTTCTTTCTTTTTAACCAAAGCACTTTTTGCTTTGTAAAATTGTAAAATAGTGTAACTTGTGCACTTTTTGGAGAGCGCTGTTCTGTTTTCATTACTTTAACTGTATTGTTCTTTTAAAGCTGCTTTTAACATTTTATCTATGGGTTCGACACTATATGTTGGTAGTTTAATTCCATTTTAGTGTTGATTTTTTTCTAAAAAAATAACAGTCTTGTATTTTACTTTCTAAACCACCTTAAGTAGGGGGAAAAACAGGATAAAAATACACACTGAAATCCTGTGTAAGAAGACATATATATATCCTATAGCTATACCTCTACAGTTATATCTCCTGATGCAACCCCACAAACACACCTTGTAAGCAGTGCAAGCCATTTTTGTGTTGTCAGGGAGCAAAGGAATTAGCATGGGCATATCCTGTTGTTTTGCTATAGCTAGAAGTGCTGCAACAGGCATCCATATGGATATCCAGGGGTCCTCAAGAGGTCCCTGCAGATGATATCCTTGTACTGCATGCAGCTACAGGAAAACATCTAGACGCTTTCCAGCTGATTCCCCCACTCTATAACAAAACGGCAATGGCTAACACAGGCAGGGGCTGTGCTTGCTTCCAAGCTGGGTTTTAGGGCAGATTTTGCATGGCTGGAGCAGAATTCTGACCCAGATAAAAAAGTAAGCTTTACTCACACCATCATAATTCACTAACAGGATGCCAACTGATCAATGATGATGATGATACAATTTGATTCTAAGAATCTAAAAGGGAATTTGCCTATGGTTTAAACACACCACTTTTAATTAAATAGGTATGGCATCTTTGTCTCTAGATGCTACTTGTGCAAATGATACAAACAATCAAGTTCCGGGAGAGTCATTGAATAATTTTCTTTTTCAGCAGTGTCTATTTTTCCTGTATGAACATTCTGAGTGCAAACCTTTGTAGTTTGTGGTTGACAGATGGAATTGTCTCCCACAGTATTAAACTGAGAGCCTAAAGCGGGCGTTTGCGCCTGGCATATTAGCAGTGGCAGCTTATTGTGGCATCATTGTGTATTATGATGCTTTGAGGAAGAGCAAGATGGATCATTCACATTACTACTACAGCTCCCTATAGTGTAACCTGCATCAATTCTTATTTTGAAAAAAAAAAAAAAATTGTCAAGGGAATTTTTTTTCATTTGCAGCTTGTTCTAAAAGTATAACAAAAAGTGACTAAGACCATGTCTGCTGAATTACCAACAGTACTGATAGTGCCTTTAAAAGTAGGAGGTGAAAAATCAAAGGCATGTTTATATAATATCTGTGAATTTTCCAGACATCAAGAACTGTGAATTGTGGATGAAACATCAGCAACAACAACATGAGCATCTCTTATTATCAGAAGACTGCCCTCATCCCATCAATTCTTTCCTTTGTTCATGAGGAACATAAGGAAGTCCAACACCATCTACTGTATAAAAGTCAAAGTTTGTATGTTTGTTTGTCTGTGTCAGGCGAATACCTCATATGATTGACTGTGTGAGGCGAAGACGTCATATGATTGGCTGCCTGAGAAGATTCTATAGAATCCTGGGGTTGGCAGTTTAGAGAGGAGCCTTTAGAATTCTCAGCCAGAGAGTTCTTGGGCCTGTCTTGCATAGGCCAGTTGCTGTGGAGACGAGGCTTAGCAGCAAGGAGGAGAACAATGTATTTCCCTCAGAAACCCAACCTCTATATGTTAATATCTCTGAATACAGATTGGATTGAGGAATATGGGGAAAAGTTACAGGTACTGGACAAGACACTTTGGAGAATTAGAGACACAGGATCTCAAATCTGTGTATTTCAACTGCATCTAATTCCTGCAGAGAATTTTATACCTCAAGAAAAAGTACTGCTGAAGAGCCTGGGAGGTCCAGCTGTTCAGACTTCATATGAGAAAATAAAATCCCAGGCAATGCCTGGTATATACACTAGTAGGAGATAAAAGGTGATAAAGCTGTAGTGCAGCATAGTGGCTATTCTGATGTCAATGGGGTGGTGGATCTATTCCAGACTGTGGTTTAAACTTTAAAGGGGCTATTCAAAGTACTGAATCTATTTTGAAAATATGGTTCAGTACCTTGGATTGCTCCTTTAAAGTTCAGACAAAAACCCAAAGTAGACTCAGTGAACAAGCAGTATCAGAGCCACCCACAGTTATTGGGGTAACGTGTAAAGTTGGGTGCATGCTGATCTTAAGACATGCAAGTCATCTTTTCCTACTGTAATGTCTGTGTTCATGTTACCAGCTAGATGTATAGCCAAAGTCATCTTGTACTTTCTGATGCTGTTCTACAACAAAGCTTAGAAGATTCTCACTATCTGAGCTGATTAAAAGAGATTGAAAACAGCTTAAAGGAAGCTGAAAACAAATATGATAGCATTTGAAAAGGTGAGACGACAATAAAGAGACCAAGGGAGATCTTACGTAAGGCACTCTGAAAAACTATGCCTGAAAACATTTTTTTTTAACATTATAGCACCATAGCATCCCATGGGCAAAATAACTAGTGAGTTTACATTACAATTGCATTTTAAAAGTAAATCTTTCCCTTTTTCTCAGAAATAACTAAAACAGTAACTTGTAGGTGCTTTAAAAAAAAGTCTAAACACTTTTTTACAAACACATACAGCACAAACACACACTCTTTTCCCATCTACTTCATCATTGCCTCAGCTCCTGAACAGACGATGGCACACAGTTTCCCACCTAGTCATTGATTTTTTTAAAAAAAAAAATTACTGGTTTGTATGCTATGGATAGAAGGCACGTCTTAGCATTGTCAATGCTCAGTCCTCATACTTGCATGCCACTTAAAGACCTGGATACACTAAAACTTGATGAACTGGACCATCCCATCTAGATATGTCAGGGCTCCTTTTTTATGCATTGATCTATAACTTTTCACTGGGCCATACCCATCTATGAAGCTGATTTTGGTGAAAGTCATAGGGCAAAAAACAACAACAACCCAAACCCAAACCTCCAGACAATGGAAAAATCTATCAAAGCAAATATTCCAGTGTTGATTAAAATTAAATTGTCTCAGTTGATACAAGATGAAGCAGAACATTTCTTTTGAGAAGTTGAGAGTCTAAAGTGAGTGACAGTGAATGCAATTAAGCTATTCAAAATGAGAACAACTATTTCAGTCTTCTCTTGGCATTCAAGTTTCTGAAGTAAGCCAATCAATGCTGCCTCAGTATGTTTTTTATCAAATGGAGACTATAGTTTTCTTCATTCCAGGATGACTGACATACCAGAGAATCAGCTTGGCAGCAGGAGCTGTCAATGCACAGAGCTGATCTTTTCCTATAGAAAACTACTGCTTCATGCTTAGAAGCACAATTCTCTCTTCAACAGACTGGCGTAGGTTTTGGGCAATGATGATGAGTTATAATGGAGAAGTGATGATGGGGAATGGGGCAAAACATAGAGCGTCTAGAGATTTTACCTGCTAAGTAATCTGTTTGCTTAATAATTTTACTTAATAATGTACTTTAATAATTTTAGTGCAGAGGACATTTCCACATATGTTCAATAGAGAACTGAAGTGTAGAGCAGCCCCCATTACTGAAAGAACATTTTCTATAATCATTTTAGTGTAAAGGACATTTCTGCACATGTTCAATAGGAGCCACCATTACTGAAAGAGCATCTTCTATAATAACAGAGGAAAGAGGCTGTGTGTCTGTATACCAGTTTCTACAACAGCTACAAAGCTGTGAAACCTAATGAATGGATAGAATCCAAACATAGAATGGATGCTTAGGCATATGTCCCTTAGTTTTATTTTATTTTAGAATTGATTAACTGATTTTGCTAAATTAAAAATATATCTGTAGTTTGAAATACCATTTTTAGTCGTGAGATGGCAGACATCTCTGACTTTTCTAAAGCCAAAGCAGGCTTGTGATATATGTGTTTTTTTCCCAGAGGGCCAGTAGGTAACTCTATGTGATAATTCTCCCTGAAGATCTCCCCAACAACACACACACACACACACACACACACACACACACACACACACAAGCACAGACTGCATAGTTCCCTGAAAAGAAGGCAGAGCAAAAGCTGATGAACAACTGGAAAGAATGTGGAAGAAATGACTAGAAGAAATAAAACAGGAGAGACATAAAGAAAAAAAAAAGGAGAAAGAAAGGGAAAGAGAACTGCTTTTACCTAGAGGCAAAGCTGTAGGCAGTGCTGGGATAGTTCTTCCTTCTGATGGCCTGTAGACAGATCTTTCTGATGCTATTTTTTTTTCTCGGTCGGGCTCTGAGCAATTCAAAGTATTAAGAGATTAAGGGAGAGAAAGAAAAAAGGAGAGAGAGATTGAGAGAGAGAGAGAAGTAGACTCATAGAATCATAGAAGACACCACAGGGGCCATCCAATCCAACCACCTGCTATGCAGGAACCCACATCAAAGCACTCCCTACAGATGGTCATCCAGCCTCTGCTTAAAAACCTCCAAAGAAGGTGACTCCACCACACTCTGAGGCAGCATATTCCACTGCTGGACAGCTCTGACTACCAGGAAGTTCTTCCTGGCATTTAATTGTCATCTCCTTTCCAGAAGCTTGAATCCGTTGCTCCTTGTCCTAGTCTCTGGAGCAGTGGAAACAAGCCCGCTTCCTTCTCAACATGACATCCCTTCAAATATTTAAATATGGCTATCATGTCCTCTCTTAACCTTCTCTTCTGCAGACTAAACGTACTCAGCTCCCTAAGCTGCTCCTCATAGGGCATGGCTTCCAGACCCTTCACCATTTTCATCGCCTCCTCTGGATATGCTCTAGCTTGTCGATATCCTCCTTGAATTGAGGTGCCCAGAACTGTATTCTAAATGAGATCTAACCAATGCAGAATAGAGTGGTACCATTACCTCCCTCGATCTAGATACTATACTCCTATTGATGCAACCAAGAATTGCGTTGACTTTCTTGGCTGCAGCATCACACTGCTCACTCATATTCAGCTTGTGATCTACCAGATCCCTTTCACACGTACTGTTACCCAGCTACGTGTCCCCGTTCTATATTTGTGTATTCCATTTTTATTGCCCAAGTACAAGACCTTACATTTCTCTTTGCTGAAATTCATTTTGTTAGCTTTGGCCCAGCTCTCCGATCCATCAAGGTCATTTTGAATTTTGATTCTGCCCCCCGTCGTATTAGCAACCTCTACCAATTTCGTGTCATCTGCAAATTTGATCAGTATCCCCTCTACTCCTTCATCCAAGTCATTGATGAAGATGTTGAATAGCATTGGACCAGGACAGAACCCTGTGGCACCCCACTAGTCACTTCTCTCCAGGACAAAAAGCAGCCATTGGTGAGCACCCTTTGGGCTTGGCTGGTTTGCTCATGTTAGAAAGCATGAGCAGAGGGAAAGAGTGAATGAGTATTGCTCTTGACATAAAGAAGGACTGTCAAGAAAGAAAGAGAAATAAGGGGAGAACTGCAAACTCAGAGGAAAAAAGAAAGAGTGATGGAATGGGTGTGGGACACTAATGAGGTTGCCATATCCCTGGTTTGACTGTTTTTTTTCTTGGACTGTAGGCATGCCCTTTTGTCTGTCAACTAGCTCAAATTCCAAACTTATTTTTTTCCCTTAAAGTTTACCTCTAGTCCCTGTAGGAGTCAAGATAATGTGGAGACATTCTTTTGTGAGTTTTTTCTGTGAGAAACATATATGTCTCTGCCTTTCAGGCACAAGAGAAGGAAGAGTAAGTCATCTAGGTGATCAAGTACAAGGAGCAAAGGAAAGGATTGCAAAGACAAGGGTGAGGCATGGGAGGGAATAGGACGGAAGATGAATGAGCTGAGCAATCTATGCATGTAGGTAATGTGTTTACTGTTTTCTCCATCAGACTCTTCCTCTTATCTCCACTAAGTTAGATGGCTGTCTGTGCTGAACTAGCTGATAAGCTAGTACTTCGTACACAGACACCTGCATTTTTACAGTACACAGACAGTTATTTTCTTAATATTCAGGCTTCAGCAGTTTAAAATATGCACCAAATTAGTACTTAGGCTGTAACAACTTCCCACTTTTGCTAGTTTTAACAATCTGAAGCATTTATACAGTATTCAACATTGTACCACAATTAGTCCTTTTCTGGAGAAACCTGTGGTTCTTGCTTCACATGCAGTCTAGACTTCTGATGTCACTGGGCCACTTTCTGCTTCTTTCTTTCTTGAATGCTGTTACCCAAATGTACTTTGAAGATCTGGGCAGGGCATGAGGTGCACTACATCACACATTCATGGCGTGTTGCTTTTTAGTGATGGTGACAACAGGAGCTTCAAGTTTTCAAGCGTATGTAATTAACCCAGTTTGTATAGCCACACTGCTATCAGCAGTTGGAGGTTGTTCTGCCCCCCCTAGATGTCTTCTCTCACAATAATTCAAATGTTAGAAAGGTGTAATTTAATCTTGCTGATACCTATAAGCCAAGTTTTGATAACTTCACATGCTGCCCCATATCCCACATCCTTGTTAACAGTAAAGCACAATATAAATGGTTATCAACATAGGCCCTTTCCACACGTTGGGTGTGAATCAGGCAGAAACGGGACTCACTGGATTTCTTCTCCATCTGATCTAGTCTGTCGGGACGAGGAGCAGTGCGAGCTCATCGCTCCTCACTGCTCCGAAGTCCAAAATGGTGGCTTCTGGTTGGTGGAGGCTCTCCACCAACCGGAGAAGCTCGCTAAAGTCCACCCCTGGCAGATCTGCAGGCACGCACTAGTGCACGCCTGCAAATCTGCACTGGAGCGGGGCAACGGAGCAACCCGGGGTCACGCGCTCCGAGCTTTAGAAAAACCTCTAAAAAAGAGGTTTTTAAAAAGCACACTGCACGACCAGTTCCGGTCGCTTTGGAGCGGACTGAGGTGCGGAACTGCAAAAAATAGTCCAACCCATTCCACTCCATGGTGCAGAAGACCTTCATCAGAGGTTGCTCTGCGCCATTTTAATAGCCCGGTGTGGAAAGGGCCATAGTATAACACTTGTGCTCTAGAGTCTTCCTGTCATGATAGGCAATTATGAGTATTTCTGCTGGAAGTAAGAGAGAGAGAGGCATTTTGAGGGCATGATGTGAGGGGAGGGAGGGAGTAGGAGGGAAATGGAAAGTGATCAGCAGAGTGCAAGAAGCAAGAGGGGGGTGTATTGTGAGGGTGTGAGGTGAGGCAAGGGAAGACAAATGAGTAGTGCAATTGGAGAAGTGGAAGAAGCAAGAAAGAGAGCAGATTGTTAGGAGGTGGGGTGAGGGAAGGTATGGAGAGTGAACAGGGCACAAGATGCAAGGGAACTTAGAGGTAGGTATACTGAGAAGCAGTGGTAGTCAATGTCACATGGTAAAATCCATGATCAGGCAGAGTTTTGCACTTGCATTTCTTGGATCCAAATCCAGCACTTTAAACATTATTCTGCACTGATTTGGTAAGATCAGTTGTAGCAGTAAAAATGCTATGAAGGTTGAAACGTAGTGGTATAAAAATGTAAGAATGAATGTGCTGGATTTACATAATTAGAACACAAATTTAATTATTTGCATGATTGTAATAGTTTGCCTAATATGTAAACTGGCTACCCAGATTTGAGGAATTGGAATATAGTAACCCTAGAGACTAAGGAGTTTCCAGTCCCTATGGAGCCAAGTATCATTTTGGCAGTAAAAAAGAAAAAAATGGAAAAAAAAGCTGACTCTGTCCTCAGTGCAGGGTGGAGTTAGTAGCTAGGTAAGAAGTTGTACCTTCCTAATTAATTTTTGCATGGCCCTGGGGCCCTTACAAAGAGGTTAGTAATTTCTCTCACTGACTTTTTAAAAGTTAATTGTTGAAAATCTGAACTCTTGTAGGTTTGCTATGTTCTTTTTATGCTTTTTTTTTTTTTAAAAAAAAAGACCATTCTGAAGAGATAGTAAGAGATGCAAGGGTCCAACCTGCCTTCATAAAGCATCAAGATGAAATATTAGAGAAAATTGCAGTGGAAAGTTGTGGCCTTTAAAGTAATGGACAAATAAAAAAGTCTCCTTACATGTGCTGCGATCTATGTCCTTTTCTTGGTATGTGATGGCCAGTTCTGTGGAGTCAAGTGGCACAGGAACAGCAAGAACTCTTGCCTCTCATTCTTGTCATGCCATACCAATGCAATGACGTGATAGGCTAAAAGGTTATCAACAAGTACATGTAACATTAATCATTTAATGCTGCAGAGATATTCTAGACATCTTAAAGGTTTTGGAAATCTGACTCATTCCCTTGGGTATATGAAAGCTGACTATTATCATTCCATTTCTATTTGGTTCTTTTGTTTATTTATAAGCCAATAGCTAGTAGCTTGTCGTTGTGAAAAACTGTGAAACCTGAGAATTATTTTTCATCGAGTTATACCTGCACGAAATTGGCATATAATTACAGTATGAGAAATCATCACTGCTGGACTTCAGGTCTGTTACGTTTTTTGTTTGGCTGTGAACAGGTGCTTTCCTGTTCTGGAATTTGACGAAATCTCTACCTGAGGGTCTGCAATGCATATATACTGCAAAATGCCCCTAATCTGCTCTGTTTATCAGACAAACCTTGCCAGGGCAGATTGTTTCCTGAGGGCTGAAACACATGAAAGCAGAGATGGGACATTTAGAGAGCAACATTCTCTGAATATGAAATGCCCACCATCAACCAGTACCCAGAAGCTGTTTCTGAAGAAGAGAAAGTGCTCACATATTCTATTGTTTCTTATCTTCGGGTCTCAGAAAAGCTTTACAGGTTCAGTGAGTGGTAGGAAAATGACCAAATAATAAGGATTTTCGAGGCCTAAATCAGACTTTTATAGTGCCATGAATATATCTTATAATGTAAAAAAAAAAAAAAAGTACCTTGCTGAATGTAATCTCATTTTCTGATCAAGATGTGCTCCCACCTATGCAACTCATAAAATATGAAAAATAACAAAGAAAAGGCTTTTTTTACTGTCTTAAGAATAAAAAAATCAAGGAAGGTGTAAATGTGATGCTTCCGGAAGGTGCTGTATTGTTAACAAGTGATGAAGCTGGTTCAGTCTGCTGTCTCAGTGGGAACTGTGTTAAGTATTGGACAAGTAGAACAAATAGCATGAAGAAGAAATATGAAGTCTACAGTTGATAAAGAAATGCTTACTTAGATACTTTAAATTAGGAATGTGAACTTTTGCAAATTTTGATCTTGTCACCCCAAAATGTGGCTAACTCAGGGGTCCACCCGTGATGCCAGTACCTCCATGCAAAGGTGGGGCATTATTAGCTCAATAAGAGAGGGGTAACCTAACTAGATCTTTGATATCAATTTTTAATGGAGTCTCCTGTAAGGAAGAACAAGCCAGAGATTCAAAGGTTAAACTAAAATGTTTTTTACTGAGGGAAATTTCAATCACTCACACGGAAGATTCAAACAGTCACACACTCACACAAGACTAACTGAAGGAAAAGGAAGGAAAGGTTGATAATTTCAGGGAGTAGGCAATATTTTCTGATCCAGAAGAGCGGTGAAGAAGCAGCAATGTGGCTTAACTTTGCATCTAAGGACAGTATAGTCAGAAATCAGAGTGGCATTCAGCAACCAATGTACTGTGAACTAGCTGATCAAAATTGGGGTTTTTATACACAGTTTCTACCTGGAGGGCATGGATGGAAATGACTCTCTGGCCACTTAAACAATGGAGTTCAGAGAGTGGACAATGTGGTCTGGAATCAGCTGATGGTTTTAGCATTAGGTGACAAAAAGGGCTAATGGTTGTTTGATAGCTCAGTGTTTGTGGATGGGTTTGAGGATAATGGGATAGATTGCAGGGAAAAGGGAAGAGGCCTTGAGACAATCAGTGTTTTGGTGGAAATCTTCTAGTCTCTATTGTTTAAGAAAGCAAAGTCATTAAGGCTAGCAGTAGCCTATAATTGCTAGAGTTTCCTGGTGATGATTTCTTATGACCTCACCATGCCTAGGAGATATTTTTATGGACTAATTTCACAACACACATGTTCAGCCAGCTTTCCTCTTGGCCAACCTGGCTATACAGCCATAGCAGGGTACGTTTTATATCAAAGCCAATTAATGTATTTTTCCAATTAAATCATATTTCACCAATTAAACCATATCAAGCCATGAGGGTGTGCAGCCTGCTAACAGCGGGAAAGAAGGGATAAATCTACCATTTTTCTTCTCACTGAAAAAAAAATTGGTGAAAACTGCACAGTTTTTCAAAGACTATTCACAGTTCGGAACTTATTCTGTGTGAACATTTGCATAGGAAACAGCATTTCCTGTACAGAAAACAATTTTACTGAACAGAAAGCAGCATTTTTAATGCAGAAAATGTAGTTTTCCATTTAAAAAAAAGAGCATTTTTTCATGCAGAATAAGTCCCAAATTGCAAAAAATCTCACCAGTCTACAATTTTGCTGGTCAGCATCTCCCAATTCTCAAGAAACTCATTTTTCAACTACTTTAAAAATGTTTTTTAATCTTCTTTCTGCCTTTACTTTAAGTAGGTTTAAATATTCAAAGCAGCTAAATCATATCTCCAGGTGCTGGAAGAACTAGCAGATGATATTTCAAAATTGTTGTCTGTGAATTTCTTTGTGAATTGTAGCACAGTTCAGCAAATGTAGTCCACATCTTTAAGAAACAGAAAAAAGTTTGGTCCTTTCCGCACCGGGCTATTAAAACGGTGCAGAACAACCTCCGATGGAGGTCTTCTGCACCATAGAGTGGACTGGGGCAGACTACTTTTGTACTTCCACATCTCAGTCCGGTTCAGAGCAACCAGAACTGGTCATGTAGTGTGCTTTTTAAAAACCTCTTTTTAGAGGTTTTTAAAAAGCATGGAGCGTGCAGCTCCATGTCACTCTGTTCCCGCACTCCGGTGCAGATTTGGAGGCACGCACAAGTGCATGCCTGCAGATCTGCCAGGGGTGGGCTTTAGGCTGGCGAGCTTCTCCGGTTGGTGGAGAGCCTCCACCAACCGGAAGCTGCCATTTTGGATGCCGGAGCGGTGCGGAGTGACGAGCTCGCACTGCTCCTTGTCCTGACGGACTCGCCCGGACGCTGAAGAAGTCCAGTGAGTAGCGTTTTTTTGCGGTTCCTTTCCCACGTGCAGAAAGGGCCCTTGTGAACACATGCAACCTGCATTTTTTGTATTTTTCAAACATTTAAATAGATTTTTTAAAAACTTTTTGGGCTCCCCTAGACTAGACATTTGTGCTGATTTCTCTCCTACCTTTCCATGTGGCTTCTCATATTTTCTTGCTGCTTTCCTTTCCACATTATCTTTTTGTTGTTGCTGTTGCACAAGTTAAAAGGGCAGCAGTAGTCGTTGTGGAGGAGGCCAAATGAATTAAGGTCAAAATTAACCATTGGAAAACATTTATCCTCTCCTTGCTGGGCCAAATTGCTATAGTTAAAATGTTCCTTGTTCCAAAGCTTTTTTTTCTCTTTCAAACCATCCCATTAACTCCTTTGTCGTCATATTTCATAAAATGGCGAAACTTGATTAATAACTTTATTTTTGATAGTAAGAGCCCTCGGTTTTCACAGACAGTTAAATACTCACAATCTCAGAATGGTGGTCTTGCCATTCCAAATGTACAGCTATATTTTGAAGCTTTCCAGATTTACCAACTTGTTCAACTAATTAGAAATGATCAGTCTACTAAGTGGGTAGCATTAGAATTAGAACATGATCTCTCTGAAGGATTGAGAATTATATTCTCCAAGTTTACCAATAGAGATGTTAAAAAGGCCTCAAATCCATGTTTACAAACCACATTGCTGACATGGAAAAAATGGCAATGTGTTCTTGCACCTTATCCATCACCGATCATGCCTTTCCTTCTCCACCCAAATTTCTATTACAATTACAGATTTTCTCAATTCAGAGATTGGAAAGACAAAGCGTTGTTTACAATTCATGATCTATTTCACAATTCCAAACCAAAATCAAGAGATGAACTGATACAGATGTTATCCTCTGATCCCTCTACATGGTTCCTCTTGTATCAAATACTTGGTTTCATTACCAGACTGGTCCACACAGGGGAACTTCCACGCAGTTTGTCCCTATTTGAGAAAATATATGTTTCAAAAGATCTCTCTTTGAAAGGATTGGCATCAAAAATTAATAAACGGATGATCGATGAGACCTATGGTCGAAGTCTATTGAGTAAATCAGGACGGGAAGCTGAACTTGATATTCAGATATTGGATGCAAACTGGTTGAAAATTTGGACATTGCCCCCATATAAATTTTCCGCAGCCAAATTTAAAGAGTGCACTCTTAAACTGGTCCATAAGTGGTATCTTACACCTTTTCAACTGAGTTACATCATGAAAACAGCTTCATCTAACTGTTGGAGGGGCTGTGGTTCTAAGGGTACTTACCTCCATATGTGCATATTCTGCCCTGTTGTAGCCCATTTTTGGTTGGAGGTTTTGAAAATTGTTAGTATGGTTACAAAGCAAACAGTAACTGCTTGTCCTACCCTCCTGCTGTTTTCAATATATGACTCCCAATGTAAACAATTGAACCACAAGGACCTGATTAATTTCTTTCTTATAAATGCTAGATTGGAAATTGCCTCCAATTGGAAAGTAGGCAATTTCTCTATCAACAGATGGTGGAGAAGAATCTGGGATACATGGCTATTGGAAAAGCTGTTGCATAATGGAAGGGCAACAAAAGGTTGTACTATACAGGAAAACTTTGAAAAAATATGGCACCCTTTCGTTGATTTTATGAATGACACACCATATGTACACGGGGGCTCTTATGCGGTTCAAAACTCTGGCTGAACACCCCATGGGAGTGATTTTTGTTGTACCCTTTTTTCACTTTGTATTGTCTTTGTATTGCCTTTGTATTGCCTTTTTTACTTTGTATTGTTCTTCAAATAAATTTTTTTTAAAAAAAGGAAGAACAATCAAGCTAGGAAAGGTTGCAGCAGGTTGCTTTTGCTCAAACTTAGTGGGACCTCTTGTCTGCCCCTTCTCCCCTTGAGCTAACCAAATGTAAACTACTTCTGCACTCCGAATTCAGTTTGTGGCAACTGAAGTAAGCAGAAGTAAAATGGGGAGAGTGACAGCAGGAGAGAGAAACTGGGACAGAAGAGAAAGTGGGATGACAGAGGATTAATTGGAACTGTCCCTGCCAAATTGGGACATTTGGAGGGTATGTTAACCCTTAAGTGGCTATCATCACTAAAAAAAATGTTTCTTAATATGAGAAAGTACCCAACCAGTGTGCTGAGAGATACTGTTTTTTGTACTAGAACATTTTATCTTTAAAAGAACAGAAACAAGGTTCAGAACCATCAAAACAAAATTGCTTGTGAATTTGGAAGAGAAGAATAATTGAAAAACTGTTGACTTGTTTTCTAACTTTGTTCTCCTCAAATCCAAGCTATTCTTAAAAGATAATTTTGTGAGTCACTCCTGCTTTCTTTGGTGATGTATTTGAACACCAGAGGGGATCTGAGTTTTTAATTAGCATTGGAATAGCATTGGGGGCTGGTTGTTTTGTTGAAAGAAAGCCATGAAGAGCTGGGTCCCTTAAGTGATCAGGCATGGCAATATCCTGAACATCCAAAGGAAAAATATGTCCTTAAAAAATTCGTTCAATCTTAGCAGCCTGCTTCCCCTTCCTTGGGTGCTTCTGCACTCAGGTGAGAAAAATGACAGAAAATCCTAACAACTGATACAAAAAGTAACTGAATTCCTGTGAGGTTTTCTGTGAATGGGAAAATAAATGAATGTTTATATTGTCAAAATGGAACAGACACATATTAGTTATTTAATGTTCTGAACAATTTGTATTCTTTGGAATCATTAAATTAAATTTTCACCACAGAGATTTTTTTAAAAAAACCATTTTATATAAATTGCCTTGATTTCTTCACAGGATACATTCAGCAAGACGCAATAGGATCTGTCCCTATTAAGCTGATATATTTAACATTCTTATTAGCTGTTCTTCATCCCACTGTCTCAGAGCTGCTTGCAACTCAGAATGATAAACAATGAAAAGCCTACCAAAAAATTAAAACACAACAAGTTACAATAATTGCTCTTAATGGGGCTACCAGTTCTCTTCCAGCCATATATACTCAAGAAATGGGATGGCACTTGGATTGCACTGGCTGGTCTATGCCATGGATTAAAGCTGAGAATAGGACCCCCATGCCTACTACACACAACAGCATTGGCACAGGACCTACGTGAGCTAAATCCTGGCTTAAACAACTGGATTCTCTGTCTTCTTGTCTCGTCTGTGGTCTACTGCACTCTTAAATTCTGCTCCAGAGGCTAGGCATATCTCCAGAGTGGCTTCAAGGGTGGCAATGTAGTATATGAAAGTTGTTAAAATTGTGTGCCATTATGTTGGTTGGAACTATGTGAAGCTGAGTGCTCTTTCTTCAGAAATCATCTGTTCTCATAATTGTTACCACCTTTCCTCTGTGAGAGAAGCTCTGTGTTCTTATGACCTCAGTGGCAGTTATACCTTTGTTTTTCGCTTTATCTGTGTCCTGGGAAAAGTACTGACTGTTGAATTTCTTCCTGACATGCAGTTATGAATACAAAACCTTTAATTCGAAAAAAAAACACCCATGCAGCAACTCTTAGTGGAAATGATTACAGGGAGTCATTTATTCAGTCTGTTGAATAATATAAGAAAGACAGCTGCGAAAAGGAACAAAAGAAAGAAAGAAAAAGAGCAGGAGCTATAAAAGTAATTCAAAGGAACTGCAAAGTTAGTTTCTCTGATGATATACTTTTAATCCACGGCTTTTTTTCTTTTTTTTTAAATTCCCAGATCTTTTACTTGAAGACCTATGAGGCATTGTGACAGAAAAGGCTAGTTAAAGCATGCCACAATCTGAAAAGCTTGGAAAGTGTTGTCTGTAATAATAACATGGCATTGAGATATTGCTTTTGCTGAAATCTGAGATGATGATAGTAACAGCAGAGATTATGGTCACGATGAGTTGGTGACACTCATTCTGTCTCTGAAATAAGCTATGACCAATTCGAAATGGGTGTTACTGCTAAGTGAAATGTTGAGCTCTTCCATAAGGTGATCTGAGAAAAGGCAGCCAACGAAAATCACATTTGCAGGAGGTATGGCAGCAGCATGTTCCCCCCTTCTAGGAACATTTATTTCAGACTGTGCAATCTTTTAGTAATATCATTATCTCACCTTCATGTGCCAGATTTCCAAAAAACGTCAGGCGCATCTGTTGATTCATATATATCAGGGGTGGAAATTATGTTCCTCTCTGGATGCTTTTGGACTGTATGTCCCCAAAGAAAAAAGAGACACATCTCAGGATGCTCAAAATTCAGTGTTGCAATTACAGATGCTTAACCTCAAGTCAGAGCTGCACAACTGATCCATATTCATGAACACCATGTAGCCGTGAATACAGCACTATTGCCACAATTGAATGCCCGCCCTAACCTACATTACCAGGCAGCTGCCAAGACAGGTAAAAGAGATCCATTTAACTGGGAATCAGGGCATATGAGGATGACGTTCCCCCTCTTACCAGCCAGCAAAGCTATGACAAGGACTTGTGACAGACGTCCTCATTCTGATGTTGCAGCCTTGCTGGCCGGTAGGAGAGAATGGAAACCTCTCCTTCCTATGTTCTGCTGGATGCACCTCCTTCATCCAATCTGGTGGTTGCCTGGTAAAGCTGGTGGGTGGGGTGGTTAAGCCAGGAGATGCTATTTAATTACCAGGAGATGCTATTTATTTATACATAGTTACGTGTAGGCAATGTAGAATTCTGGCCCTGGTCTTTATTGGGCAGGGGAAATCTAACATGTTTTGGAGTGGTGCTTTTCAGACTTTATTTAGGGGGCTATATAAAAATTACAAAAGGACAGCACATAAATACATAAATATACATATAAGTAAATATAAATACATAAATATACATAAATATATGACATCCTTCAGCTCAGGGCCTGCTTCAAACTTTTGGTCCTGGTATTTAAAACTTTGCATTTTAACCTCCCTCAGTACCTTGCAGCCCAGCTTGTGTGATATGTTCCATCCAAGAATTTGAGATCTGCAGGCAAAGGATTATTATCTGTTCCACCAATGTTTACGTCTCTGTTAAGGCTGTGAGCCTTTCAAGTTCTGGCTCCGCATTTGTGGGATGGTCTTCCTTTGGACCTCCAGCTGGAGCAAGATCTCATCGGTTTTTGTAAATGGTTGGAGACCTTCCTCTTTGACTTTTCACCTTAAGTCATTGAGATGTGTTTAAGATGGTGAGATGGGTAGTGACTGATGGGTGTTGAGGATTTTATGCCAGGTATTGTGAGTTTTTTTATTTTAATGTCTTTGTCCCTGATTGTATAAGTCATTGTTCTACCCTTTAGTGTAAAGGGTATTATAAACAAACATTTATTATTAAAAGCATTAAGATATTTGTACATTGCTAAACAGGGCCAGACCTGGTTAGTACTTGAATGGGGACTTCCAAGGAATATCAGATGCTGCAGGCTATGTTTCAGAGAATGTACCAGCAAACCACATCTGAGCATTCCCTGCCTAAGAAAGCCCCATGATATTCTTGGAGTTGTCATATTTTGGGAGGAGACTTAAAAGGAAGCACATACACACATGCATGTACAGTGTTTATAGTCTATACATCCCCTCTTCAAATACCCACTGCAAAAATGTCTGAGCGAGGAAATTGAAAATTACTTGCTGGAAGAACAATAGCATGCATCTAAACGCTGACGGTTTTATATCTTAGGGTAGTGTTGTCCTTATTTATGCGTTATGTTTCTATCCCACCTTTCCACAAAAATCACTGCCTAATGTAACTAACAAATATCATTAAAGGGAATTTAAACTAACAAAACCTTCAAAATCATTATAATAATCAAAATGGCTTTAAAAAAAATCAAATGGGAAAGCTCTACCTTCACACCTCTTTTAAGGACAAGAACAGAAAGTAATTGCAGCCCCCAGGGAGCTCCACAATCCGGAAGCACTGCAGGAACACAATTAAGCTTTAACACACTGCTAAAGCTTTATCATAATTGTGACTGACTGTACATTTTGCGTTTCATTTCCCTCTCAACTCTCAATTCACAACATCCACCCATCATGATACCTGCAACTTAAAGTAACACTTCTTGTGTTTGAAAACTGAAATTTAGTCCATAAAAGTTCATGCCATCAGGATGTATTAGCCTTAAGTTGCTACAATATTCATTAGCAGAAATCCTAAGCTTTTTTGGGGGTGGGGGGTTGAGAAGGTAATAGATGTTGCTGGTCTTCCTCTCCACAGACAAAGAATATCTGCCTTCGCGTAGGGAGGGGGGGCAATGAGGGCTGTTTGCCCCGGGCAGCAATATTTTTGGGATGTCTTGGCTTGTAGCCACACCCCTGTACACCCCGGCCACACCTCCAGCACCACGGCCATGTCCCCACGCCATGTCCCCAGCCCCTCTGGCCCCCCTTTATGCACTCCAAGCTCCACTGCTGTGGCCGGGTGCAGGAAATGCTGGTTTCACCACTCAGATTTTCTCTCCCTATAGGATTTCTTTAGGTGTTTTTGTGAGTAATAATTATTGCCTTATGTTTTGCAATCTGTATCATGTTTTCAGCCGTTATAGAGATCACATGGTAGGAAGTTCAGGTTTGCTGCACTTGAGAGGGAACTATACACTGGGAGAGGCCTGGGGAGTGCACTTTCTCAGCTATGCACTCCCCCCATGGAATGCCCTCCCCATGGAGGTCCAGTGCTAAGACTGGTTTCTTTCTGGCCCTAAGGCCACTTCCGCACTATACTGTTATAGTGCTATTATTCCACCTTCAACATCCTGTGGAATTCTGGGGTTTGTAGTTTACTGAGGTCTGAGAACTATCTGGATGAGAATTCTAAATGCCCCTCCCTAAACTGGAAACCCCAGGATTCCACAGGATGTTGAAAGTGAAATAATAGCACTATCACAGGGTAGTGCGGAAATGACTGAAGTCAGGATGTGGCTTTTTGTTAAAGCCTTTGGGATCTAATTTACTTTAAAACCTTTTTAAAAATGTTTAGGCTGTTTTAACTTGTTTGAGTTATGTTTAATGTTTTTAAAATATTGCTTGAATTATTTATAAATTTTAATTTAGAATTGTTTACATTTATATTGTTTCACCTATTTGCCACTCTGATATCTACTGATAAAACAGTGGGATAAAAATATTTTAATGAGCAAATAGTCAACAAGCTGTTACCTATCTTGTCAGGAAACTGCATAAAAGAAGTATGGTGAGTGCACTCATGTGATACCTGTACCTCCAAATGTGCTTTTGTGTCATCAACACATTCTGTTTTTGATAGGCTTTTGAAAAATCTGAGCTAAGAACATAATGTGTGAATCAGCTCCGTGTTCTGGGCAACAAGATACCTTAAATTTGCATAATAACAATGATTAATATTTTTAAGGACAATCATCCCCTCTGATGTGCGCTGTTATCATTACATGCATCTTATTTAAACTTTTAGAATTCACAGGAGAGCCAACTCTAGAAATTTCAGTTAAAGACTTACTGGTTTACATTGCCTTGATAAAATCCTATTAAATTCAAGGATGTCAGTGCTGGAACTAGCTTGTGATTATAAATTAGGTAATAAAAAAGATGAACCACAGCCAGATACCATTTTTATAGCTTATTCTTTCAGCATACTCTCTGTTTTGGTGGTCTTGTGGCGTCAGAGCTGAAAGAAAGTCAAAAACTGTGTTTACACTGAAGCCACAAGAGAGTCCAAAGGAACCCCTTGCTTTCAGTGCTTCAAGCTGAATTCATAGATTTGTTTTAGTATTTGGGACACACTGGCATCCTCCAACCAGCAGCAGCCACACTGATGAAATGCCTAGCTTATTGGCATTTGTCTTCTACGCTTTCCAGTTTCAAGAGAACAACAGCTATATATAATAGTAAGACAATGCAAGTGTGTTCTTGGTTGTAGTTTGTGTTATTTCAGGGAGGGATTGCAAGAAACCAAGCAATCAATTTTAAAGAGTGCTACAATAAAAATTCCCTTTGAAATTACTAGTGACTGCTGGAAATATTATACAGCCCCTGACTTTAAGCAGACTGTTGTGAGTTTAATAAGTACCTTTCAGCAGTACATAGGTTAAGTACAGTTTCTTCTTGGCAGTCATCTTAGTGACGTATCAGGTAGCTCAGAAAGGTTAGATTCATATCCTTCTTACCATCTTCCCCAAAGAAGGTATTTTTTTTTATTGCAGAAGGCTTCTGATAACTGATTCTTCAGGGGAAACTAGACTACTACTACTACTACTACTACTTCTTCTTCTTCTTGTTTTACTTTGTTTTAACTGGTTTTACTTTTATGATGGTTTATTTGCTTTTTAACTTTTAATTTTTAATTTTGCTTGTTCTAGCTGTTGTATACTACCTTGACTCCCAAACTGAGAAAAAAGGCAGGATATAAATAACTATAACAACAACAACAATTTTCACAATATTGTATTTGCTTGCTTGCTTGTTTTCCTTCCTTCCTTCCTTCCTTCCTTTCTTCTCTCATGAAGCAATCTACATTCCCAAGCATAGCTGTTGACAAGGCATAGCATTTTGTAGTTAATAATTAAAAATATTTAGAACCAACTTTCTCCCTATCATGGTCCCTAAAAACAGAACAGAACAGAAACAAAAAATTTTTCATTTAAAAAGAAAACAGTCTAAAACCAATTTTAAAACAAAGACCAAGTGGAATAACATAATCCTGACCACCTACTGAAAATTCATCCTGAGAGGAGCCACCCAGACTTTTCTTGAGACAGAAAATGGAGGGACCAAAATGGAGGGGCTACAATAAGGTGTCACAACTGCCCCTGAAACGGCAACAGCACAAAAGAGTTTGGAGAATGGTCCAGAACAGAGGCAGATGATAGACATCTGCCATTCAGTTGGAACTGCACCAGTTGTTCTCATTCAGCGGTCAACCTATATAGAAAAGGCAAGTTGCAAACTTGGTCCTGGAAGCAATATCAGTCACTCTCCCTGGGAGACATCTTGCCACCTCAAACACTTGACCTTGATTTCTCTGAAACCTGGAAATGGATACCAAGTATTCTACAACACATCTATCTGTCTGGCTTTTTCCCCAGGCTTCTGACCTCAGTTTTTTGACCTTGGATTGTTAATGACTGATGCTGTGGTGGCAAATCGCTCTACAAAGTAATTCAGGACAAAGAGAAAATTCCATCTCATGGACTCACTTGACAAACTCACTGATCCTCTCTGGTTGGTGGGACACACCACAGGACCTCTTCCAGAGATTCTGAATAATTGACAGGTTCATATAGGGTTGGGGAGAGGCATTTTGAGACATTCTGAGTCTAAGCTATTTAGGGCTTTCTAGGTCAATACTAGCACCTTGAAATGATCTCAGAAACAAACTAGTGATATATTGTCTTTAAAACGCATACCAGACAATAGTCTGCTCACTGCATTTTGCACCCGATGTAGTATTTGGATACTTTTCAGACACATCCATACATAAAGCACACTGAAATGGCCTTTCTACGAGATAATGAAAGCATGGATCAGTCTGGCCATCCTCCCCCTTTCTTAGAAAAGAGTGCAGCAGTGCTGCCAAAAATACTTCTGGCCATAGCAGACACCTCCAGGGTGTCCAGGGGCAGATCCAGGGGCAGTGCTCATCCAAAAGCACTAGCCTTCTGACGTGGCCCTCCAGATGGAATGCAACCTCGTTCAGCACAAGTGATAATCTCAAAAGGGAGCAATCCCAGTGCTAGGTTGGCATTACTGTTGATCAATACCACTTCAGCTTCTCTGGGAGAGCCTTAGTTTGTTCGTTTATATGCAATCCCTCACTTCATAAAATGATTCAGGACTTGCACAGCCTACTTGGCAAAGTGAATTGGGTATTATCAAGGCAGTGGTGAGACGCAGCCCCCAAACTGTTGATGACTACCCCTAGGGGATTCATGTAAATGTTTAAAAAAGGAGACAATACTGAGCCTGAGAAAGTACAGAATAAACTGAAGGTCATGATGCTGACCAACTGACTCCTAGCACTATCTTCTGGGAAGCTGCAACTAAATAAGACCATAAAAATTACAGACCAGTGTTCCATGGAAGTTCCGTCCAATATTCTCCAGGTGATATGGTGAAAAGTTCATCTAACACTGTCTTTCCAGCAGTATTCCACCACCAGTGAGGTCCAAAACAGGTTGCTTGAGGGGATATTACAAGGACATATCAGGGGGGTTTATTTGGCTACCAGATCCTTCCTCAGACAAAGCCCAAACTGCATTAGTTCTGGAGTTGCTGTATTTAATTTTCTCCTATTGTGATCAATAGGACAAGAAAGAGAAAGGATGGACAACCAAAATGGAAAAAACCATTGTCCTCTACATTAGCAACAGTGAGCTTGTGGTTCCTCTGTGATGAGATCTTTGACACTATACAAGTTCACTGATCATTGTTGAAAGATGCTATTGCATGTAAGGATACATTGCAAAAAGTCACTGAAACAGTCAGAATTTCCAAGTAAGTGTCTTGGCTTGTTTTGAAAACTGCTAGATGACACCCTGCATTAGGAGATGTGTGTGTATCAGGTAGCTATGTTTCTATAACTATGTCTCCCAATTTTTCTCAATGAAACCCATCTTGTTAGCAGTATGGCCCCCAACACAATACAACAATTTCTGTGTTGTTGTAGTATGGCAGGGTGGGGGGAATCACCAGGAATGTGTCCAGCTATTTTCCTATATCTGAAAGCACTCTAACAGGCATCCATAGAGAACTCCATGAGTCCTCAAGAGGTCCTTGCAGATGACATCCTCACAGAACATCCAGTTACAGGAGTTCAACACATCCTTGCTGATCCCCTTGCTCTTCAGAAACACAGAAATGGCTGCACTGCTAACAAGATGAGTTGGGTGTGTGTAGATTTTGGTCATTGCTTGATTGGAACAGAATTCCTACCTCCACAGTTACAAAAGAAGTGAGTTGCAATGGTGTTAAGTCTGATGATCTCATTGTAGTTCACTGACAGGATGCCGGCCTACCATTTCAGAAGTTTCAGAGAGGTCCATAAACATCTCCATAATTTCCATTCTAAAGGATAGAACCAGTAGGGGACAGATGAAGCCCATGAGTGGAAATGCCTTGTTCCTATATAAAAAAGGTTATAATTGCACAGGATATATTAGGTACAGCTCAGTGCTCATTACTTCCTTCACTGTGTCTCTTGAGGAAGCAGGACTGCTGTTCCAGAAGTGCTAACTCAAAGGGACAATGTTCATGCATGATACTAGCATAGAAAATGTTGACATGCATCTGCTTTTCATTTTTTTTAAGCTATTGCCAAGAGTTTGATATTCTGGGCAGTTGGCAACTATGCTGGATACTCAGAGGTCATCCCACAGTTTATATGCCTAGTCTTGAATACGTATTAGTAGAAAGACGAAGAATATTATTTAATCGGTTGTGCAAACTCTAGAACCACAACCAAATTATGCAACAGCTTCTGCAAATACAACATGCAATAAACAAATAATCCTCAGAGGACCTTAGTATATTGTTAAAAAGTTGTGAATTAGTCCCCAAGTAACCCTAGACCTGCTTCTAATTACCTTCCTAAAACAAATAGCAGGGTTTTTTTATCATGAAATTCAATCCAGATTGTGAGTCCTTATAAGAAAAAAAAACTTTTTAATGAGCAGCAAAAATAAAATTTATAATAATGCATTAAACATAATGCTCCAGTCCTGCTAGACACTGGAAAACTTAACCTGTGGTGCTTTTTGTATTTTCATAAATAGTAGCAAAACTCAGCCAAAAGGTAATAGGCACTCAGGAATAAACTTTGTAATTATTATATCTTTAGGGGGGAGCTTTAGTACTGTGATGTTTATTTCTATATCCAACTATAGTGTACTACTTACTGAGGGTAATCTATTTTTTAAAAAAATTCATCTGTCAGCACTTTGCCTATCACTTTAAGTATGGCAAGTTTTCAAAAGGAGCTTTAGGGTTTAGGAAATACTTCAGAGGATTAACATAAACCTTGAAATCAAAAGCCAGATTAAGGAGAGAGTTTGAATTTGTATTATATATGAAGTAGGTAAATTGGAATGCAAGGAAATGTTAGAAAACCGAATTTTACTCTCATCTGTATGTAATGCTTCATGATCTTGCTGTAGTATAAGCACAGATGTGTAAGCAACGAAACATTCTTGTGGCATCATGCTATATGCCTCAGAAGTTGACAAGGCTGTTGCTGTTTTCATCCTATTTACGGTGTTGAATTTCAAATGGAAATACTAAAGTGGGAACGTTAGAAAAAAGAAGGGGGAAGCCAAGTGAGGGGTTATCTTAACCAAGAACATATTCTTACTTATCCTTTCTCACCTTTAGATGTGGACAGAGTAAGCTTGTTCGGTCTACAAATCCTGCATTTTACTTGTATCTATTTATTTGTTAAGCAGTCCTGTTGGAAATCTGAGAGTGGTCAGTATCCTACTTTTTATAATCCTAAGAAGCAAGGTCAGATTAGGAATATGGAAATGCCAGTGTAGACATCGGGTGGGGGGACTTCTCAATTTTGCAAATAAAAACATATTTCTGGAAGTAGTTGTAAATAAAGAATCTCTTGGAAATAACTGCTGGAATTCTGTATGACCTGCAACGTTATGTATGTTTATATATACCCAGCTACATAGCAGAGGCACTAAGAAACCCCCTTATTGAATTGTGAAGATGTGTAATGGGACACTGGTAAGAGTATCTGGTGTACATCAGGTTGGATGTGCATTGGTATGAGATGCATGTCACTACATGATACAAACTAGTGCACAATGCACATCACTGTGCAATGTTTATTGGTGTGAATTATGCATGGGCACTGATATGCATTGCATACAGATGTGTATTGGGCACTTTGCTGGCCTTGCTATGTAGTAACATAATAACATTACATTACATTACATTACATTACATTACATTACATTACATTATAACATAACAACTGCCCTCTACTGGGTATGGATATTATGTGACTGCACACTTCTAATTCCTACAGACAAAGTTCCACTTACAAAGACGTAAGGCCCCAACAAGATTCCTGTGAAGGAAGTTATTCCTGTAAAAGAACATTATCTCCCTTTTATTCCTCTTACTTTTAGTCTGAAGCTATCCAAGATGTTGATTCTGTTTTGGAGTGAGGGTTCAGTATCTCAGATAGTTCCTTTAAAGTTTGGGATGGGCTCATTGTACCACTGCCATAGAAGCTATCAACTGGCAGTGGCTCCCTCCATTCCCCAGCAATATGATCACTTATTACCACTCTTCTCCTTGAGATGGCTGGTGCTTGGCTACAATGGCTCAACTATTTGATGAGTGAGAGGACTGGCCTTGTAGAAAGCAAAGGTGGGGAGGCACTCTGGAGGAAATCTCTGTTTTCCAACAGGCCTTTCAACTTTGAAGTCACTGCCTTGGGAAGCAGGTCTAAATATATCTATCTCAGACCTCCCAGTGGAATCAAATCTGGGTTTCCCTACTATCTAAATCTCTTTGCAAAGCTGAAGGAATGTGTTTTAGAAGTACCACTAAGAACTTTACCCCGCTAAGCTTTGTGATGTAACAATAAAGCCTTTTTTTTCCTTTAGATATAACAATAAAGGCTGCAGTCTGCTGGGATCCCAAATCCATTCCAGCTCACCCATCTTGCAGTATCTTCCTTCCAGAAACGTAACATGTTTGTGTCTGTGGCAGGCTACCCAATAAATTTTTTTTGTATACCGTGGCTATAGCCTACTTGTTCTGCTAACAAGGAAGAAATTTTTATTTCCTTCTTACCGATGGCTGCACACCTCAAAATTGCTTAGTCCTCAAAAACGTTAGAAAATCTTAGCATGTACTGCAGCCTGACAGACCCTGGCTAATATCATTATTGGATATACTGCCAGTTGGGGTAAAAGGAGAGCAGAAAGGACACATTCATTTTATCTGCAAAGGAAGACTCACTGTTACATGGGCAAATTCTGCACTGTATGGAATTCTGAAGAATAACTTGCAACTCTTGGACTTTTTTTCTCTCAGATCCCCCATTATGCCTTCGTGTGAGCAAATTTTGATTCCATTTTGCCATTTCTTTCCACTTGCTATTGGTGTATAACTATTAAAATTCTAATTTTTTACAAAAAGTTGTGAAGGGCAGTCTGTGTTCCTGGGTTTGGGACTTTTTCCCTCCCTCTTCCCTACTCAGTTCTTCCTCTGTCAAGTATCTCAAACACTCAGCTCTCTCCTCAGTTTCTTCCTTCTCATTTTTTTTTCTTCTGCTCAACTTTTGATGTGGCCAACCACTGAAAGACATCTGTGCAGGAAAGATGGGTAGCAGATTAGCTTTGGGATAACATGTGTCCAAAGAAAGGCATACCCAGTCACAGCATTCAGTGAGAGTGTGGTGTGGCAGAAAAAGTTTTTCTATGTGGATGGCAGGAATGAGGTGACCTTGAATGCAACTGCAAGAATGTTTTGGCTAGCCTCAGAAGGTCTTGCCTCATCAACATGAGAAGGCTGCCTGCAGTAAATGTGATTGGATCACCCCGTAGGGTCTAGGGTGATAAGTCCTTAAAAAGGCTGAGTATGGCACTGTATTTACCATTCAGGTCAACCCCTTGTGGTTAAGCCACTCTGCTGACTGATTTATGGACTGCATCTAGACATGCTGCTGGTTTGTATGCTGATTTATTGTCTTACTTATTGCTTCTTGGCATAGTGCCAGAAGCTCTAACTTAAACCTCAGTGTGCTTAACTAAATAAATAGCCCTGATCTTATCCTTATGAGTCTCTGGAACTATTTTTGGCTTGCCTGGAGTCAATTGGTCACTGCTGGACATCGCTGCCCTGTCAACACTCTGCACATGCTCTGAGGAGCTACCTTGTGCTACCCTGACATACCCTGAGCCTGAGGTCCTTTCCTCAAAGTCCCCTCCCTAAACTGCAAACCCCAGGATTCCATAGGATGTTGAAAGTGGAATAATAGCACTGTAACAGTCTAGTGCAGAAATGGCCTCACTCTCCTCCTCCCTTGGTTCTTTAAGCTGCGTGAGGGTGTTGCCAGCCTTAAAGCCCTGGATCTTATCAGACTGCTCTGCCAAAAAAACATTTGTTTATTTGTTCCCAACATTTACAGCCTATTTTTCATTTTTAAAATCTCCAAGCAGTTCACAAAAACTCAGACACAATAAACCACTGTTTGAAAGAATAAGAGGATAAAACAAGGAAAACAGTAAAATCTGTAAAAGCATTCATTGAAAACCAGAGGTAACTTGAGAAATCTCTGGATAAGTAGATAGCTCTTCAATTCACAATGGAAACATCACATTCAGCGGTCTACCTAATTTCAATAGAGACCTTCCTCCTTCTTGTTATTGTTGTTGTGTGCCATCAAGCATTTTCCAATTTATGATGACCCTAAGATGATGCCAAAAGAGGAAAGCAAGTACATTAAGGGGCCATAACAGATAATGTAATGACGGCGTACTCTGGATGGAGTATCCTGTGTCTGGTGTATGTATAAGTGTCTGAAAAAGTTACTTTTTCCATTAAAAAAATAGAAAAGAAAATCTAGGAATATCAATTTTCCCTTTTAAAAAAGCTGCAGCCCTGAACTTTGAAAACTTTTGTTTTCATTGGGGAGTTTGCAGCCAATGGTGGGTCCAAGAGAGAACTGAATTGACAATCTTCAGTGTCACAGTGTTAAAGACTGAAAGAATCAGAAACCCATGCTCATTTCATTTTGACATAATAGCAAATCCTAGTAGCTGTGGACTGCTTTCTGCTGCAAATATTCCATTTCATCATAAAAACAGATGTACCTTCCAGTCATATCTCATTTATGGCAACCTTAAGGTGAACCTAGCAGGGGGTTTTCCTGGCAAGTGTTGTTCAGATATGGCTTGGCATTGCTTCCCTCTGAGGCTGAGAGAGTGTCACTTGCCGAAAGTCACTTAGTGGACTTCCATGGTCAAGCAGGGATTTGAACCTTGGTCTCCAGAGTCTACTCCAACAATCAAACCACTACACTGTGCTGGTCCCAAGGTTAAAAAACCACAAGCTATTATATCTTATTTAAGTTCTCCATGAATCAACGCATGGAGTGTTATTGTTTCAATGATTTGATTAATAGAGTGACTGATCTATTGTTTCTTGTGGATAAAAACAGCCCATAGGAATAATCAAATATAAAGGCATAGTACAAACATAGTATTCAAAAGTGAGGAAAGACAATTTGCTCTTTAAATCTCTATTTAAAGAGCAGATTGTCTTTCCTCACTATTGAACACTATGTTTGTACTATTGTACTATTCTTCTCTGTTTCTCATCTTTCTCAAATTACCCCAGACTTATGGCTCATGCAGCTTGATGCCACATCATGCATTAGACTAAGATCACACTACCTGTTGCCAAACATTATTCCTGGCAGATTGAGGGAAGGCTGTTTTCATGTATCATTTTGTTACATGCATCTCTCTTCCCAAGGAGGTAAGAAATTCCCAGGGATTGTGCTATTTGAACATGGTTTTCTTTGGAGAATAAACATCTGCAGAGTTAAAGAATATATATATATATATATATATAGAGAGAGAGAGAGAGAGAGAGAGAGGGCAAAATGATGTGTTTGACATTCACAGCATGCAGCAGATGTTCACCAGATTTCACGAAAGAGGTACCGGAATGCCTTGGGTTCATTTTGCTTTATAGCTCATCTACGTATGTCATAAAACTTCAGTTAAGAATCACAGTGACACACTTTCTCTCAGCTCTGATGATTGTCACAATGTAAAGATCCAAAAGAGAAACTAGAAGATTCTTGAAAATACATATTAACTAGAGACATTCCTTGATAATCCTGGCTCATTGAAAACGATAAATATTCTCTTGTTGAAGTCCAGATGATGATCAGATCTTGCTTTACGGACAAATAATAATCACACTGAAATCTTACAAATCTATTTGTTATCTCATTTTTAGTAGAATGGGTGGAACATAGGTGCCTATGGGTTGGACCTGCTTGTCCGTACAATACTATAAGATTACAGTTTTTACTTTAATGACATAGACTGAACCATTGCAAACTCTTTCCCTCACAACTTTCCTCAAGAAAACCTATGGGTTAACTGACTGTACCTTACTGAAGTAGTGAAGAAAAAAAATCAACTATTTTCTAGCAGCAAAGAACCAGTGCCATCATCGACTGATGGTGACCTATAGGTCAGTGCAGGTTTGTTCCTGCTTTCGGGATATTAAGAAAGACATATGATTCTGTTCTAATAATCTTCAAACACAGTGTGTGTTCGTGTTTGCCAAATATACTGTGTATACAAACTAAAGCCCCAAGTGATGTTCAGTTCATTGAAGGTAAATATGACCTGAAATTGTAATGGAGATACTTTTTTGTCCCTGCTGCATTTGGTACGTATTAAAAATCAGACACGGTTAGGAAAGTTTCCAATGTGTTATCTGAAGTCTGATTCTTTGGGGATTTGTTATTGGAAATAATATGAATGGTTTTTAAGACGTTGGATACAGTAGCAATAAAACCTCCAAAAGAAATGCAGCTGCTGTTTTTCATCTAGCAGCTCAGACTTCAGAAAAGTCATACAATCATCAGCTAAGATTAGTAATTGTTCGTTAGCTTCTTGCTGTATTCATTCTAGCACCCACATACTCTACCCTATTTCTGCAGGGTTTTGTTTCTGTTTTCTTTTCCTTCTTTCTATTTATCCCAGATGTTGAATGAATTCAAAAGAGCTGAAACCTACAGAGAAAGGCAAAAATAAATGGTAGGCAAAATAAATTGTATCTTGGATTTATCTTTTTATATGTATTTTTCTTTTTTGTCAATGATATATACATATTTATGTGTGTATGTATACATATGTATATCTCTGTGTGTATATATAAACTAAATAAATTACTAAGAAAAGAATCACCCTAAACAAAGAATTAGCATATAGTGAATAAAACTTGAATTAATATTGATGATGAGATAAACTTCCTGTTTCCTGCAGTGTCACTCTGTCTGCTCCCCTACTTCCATGCTGCCAGTGCATCCACCACAGCCATTTAGTGGTTGAGAAGGACTTGGAGTCAACAGGGAACTCCGGGCTGTGTTTCTACAGCTGGATGCACACAGAACAAGGCATTTTCTTGGAGCTCACAGGGGTCCACCAGAATATGATGTCATCTTCATCTATTTAGCAGCAGAAATGCAACTGGATACTTCCTGGCCCCTGCATGCCCTGCCCCAGCCATTGGTTGGCCACGCAAGATGTGCCTAGGCAGCAGGGAGGTATATGGCACATGCAGGAAGAGGCAGAGGAAGCAGAACTACTTCTGGCAGACCTGCCAGATCTAGACAGGTGTTACCACCGTGTTCTGGCCTGACCTTTGGTGAACCAAAGATATCATTTTGATATCATAATTTGGCCCTACTCTGCCACCAGCCAAGTGTTTGTGAGGCCCACCAAACAAGCGCAAAGCTAGCCATGGCTATTACTTGCTGCTCCCACCAAATCAAGCCAGATATTGCTAGATCTGCTTTAGGGGACCTCCTGAAACAAACACCTTCATTACATATGCACGCTACCACAAAGGGACCCTCTGCCCTGAGAGGACACCCTGGTGAGCTAGGTACTTAACTGCCAAGCTAGCCGTATTTACATACCAGCCATACCATTGTCAATTTGGACTCTAACTCGATCATGCAAATTCTGACCTTTCGGAGGCTTTGTCTCCAATACAAAACTCATCGTTTTCACCCGAAGACCAGAGTAGCCTGCGGTTGTTCTTTCCCCTATAAAAATCCCCCACTTTTGAGAGCTCTTTGGAACTGTCGCCTGATCGTCTGAATTTCACTTTGCCTTGCTGCTGCTCGGTTCAGCAGATTCCCCTCGGTCACCATACCGGATTTCTTCCTCTTCAATCAGGCTTCTTCAGGACTGCAGGACAGGTAGCGTATCACCCATTCCCCTTGAAATTCTCTTTTCCTTTCTAGTTAGGAGTGTGTTTGTGCTTTGCTTTAATAACTGTTTAATAAATCTAATTGTTGTTTGAACCATTTGCCTCCTTACTGACCTGGTGCTGTAGACATAGGGTAAAAGTTCCTGCTGCGTTGGCCTGCCTCTCGTTAGCCAAGAGAGTGCGCCAGCTAATTTTCCCCATCTTGTTAGGTTTGTTTGGTTGTTTGGGTGCCCCTCCCAGGGCCCACAATTCACAGGGTAACACAGGTTCTTGCCCCCATATTTTAATATCCTATTTGCCATCAAATATACTCTTTAAGTAAGCCTTAGTGTAGATTCAGTGTGAAACTTTCCTCAAAATAAAAGTTTGTGGCAATCTGACAAAGAAATTGGGGATAACTACCAACTTTTTTTTAAGAAAAAAAATCATCCCAGGCTAAAGTGAATGTCTGCTCTTTCCAAAATCTTGTTGTTGTACCATCTGACTTATACAAGTAGTTTCATCTAGCTGTTTGCCTTTTTGACATTAATTGAAGAAGAAAAAGGAGATGGGTTAGGGAGACAAAAATATCAGGGAGCGTCAATTTTCTTCTGCATTTTGGATTCTGAAACTGTGAAAAAAAGATAATCCAGAGATTCTCCTGTATGTCTCTACTTCATCTGTTGAAACAGCTCAAAATAGTATGATATGAGTAGACTGGCAGATACACTTTAAAAAATATGGTTAACAACATCAAGAAGCTAAACCAAGAAGTTGCATCATAACTTCTGTACAACACCAATAAGCTAACAATAAGTAACCCTCTTGTAAAAAGGGTTATTGGCTTTGTAATATCTATTTGTAAATAGAAACAAATCATGATGAAATTTGCTTTATTGAAGTCTTCAGTTATATGGAGAGTTCTACTCATGTTCAGGTGAATGAGAATAGGATTCCTTTTCAGAGGAGCGCACAAGGTGCCCCAACTTATAGGAGACATAATTCTGCTTCTGCATAGTGTCGACAAGTCCCTTCATCTTGGTCCCTGAATAACTGGCAGATAAAAAAGAATTCTTTACCTTGAGCAATGCTTTAATAAAGGGTCAAACTACATGCCCAATACTCTGCTGTCATTGTTTTTTTAAAAAAGCAGAGGAGGTTAGTTTTGTTCCACATGGCAGGCAATGTGGACATTCGTGCCCATCTCATTGAACCTGGCTGTTAAAACTCAGAATCAGAGATTCAGGAATTTGCTGATGGCTTCAGTTTTTGTTTGCTCTAAAGGTTCTCCTCTTCCTCTTTCTCCTGTCCCTGTCCTCCTTCTCCCCTTCCTCCTTTCTGGATGTGTGGAGGATTGGTTGAACAGATAGAGGACAAGCCAGCCAGCTGTAGGTAGGTGAACAAGCAATAAGGACAGGGACCCCAGTGTAACTACAACTTTTCTCATCCTCCTTCTTCAATGAGTGTGTGGTTCTGCTAGTGCTCCATTTTCATCTTGCAAGAGTTTCAGTTGTTCCTGGACTCTTGCTCCATGGCAAAATCAGAGAGAAAAGCTTTAATGGTATGACTAGTAATGCAAACAGTTTTATAGTGTGATATCAGGAAAATATTTTTAACATATGAATGTAAGGTGACATTGTTGTCAAACTAGTGAAGAACAGGGAAGTGGCCACAACTACACTGACAATCTGGAGTAGCACTTATGCAATAGAATCTATGATTCCCTGTTTCCTGCAGTTTGGACATCCTGGACAGATGAGTCTCAGCAGTTTAGGATTTATTCTGTAAAAAATGTGCATATGCTATTTCTGTGCAGAAAACAGCATTTTTCACAGAAAATAATAATCATGGAAAGAAAATCTTGTTTTCTATGAAACGTACAGTGTGCAAATTTTGTGGAGAATA
The DNA here is from genome assembly GCA_948472985.1 of Iguana delicatissima. Lineage (NCBI taxonomy): Eukaryota > Metazoa > Chordata > Lepidosauria > Squamata > Iguanidae > Iguana > Iguana delicatissima. Next base: position 215,573 of record CAOKZL010002263.1, read on the forward strand.
AATCCCTAACTACAGCATTTTTCTGCTCAGAAAATAGAAATACTATAAAATAAATATTATAAATAAAATAAAATATTATAAAATAAAATATTATAAAATAATATTTCAGAAGTCATATTAAGTAATATTATCTTCTTCACAGAAGATGCTGTGTTCTGCACAATAATACCACATGTAATTTTTGCACAGAATAAGTCACATACTGTAAATAGCCTATGAAAATTGCAGTTTACTTGCAGCAGTGAGAAAATAGCCCAAATTTCTCATTGCTTCAATTAAGAACAAAATCAGTGAAGAATTACATCCCTTTTAAAAACAGCTACCAAACTTTAACTTAAGGATGAAGGTAGAATTGAATCGGAACTAGTTGTGTCTTCTCTTAAGTGTGTGGATTGAAAAAAAAATATTCACAGTGATGCTATACAAAAACAAGCAGTTCAGTTTTGATTAAACCTCAGAAAGCTTCCTTTCAGTAGCAGCAAGTCAATTCCATGTGAGGTTGACAATCCTTGCAACAAGGAATGACTGTAGGTTGCTTTGTGCTTCTCTAGGCTTAACAGATAGATCTAGGGCACAGGAGCCAACAGTGACCAAGGGTGTTTCTTCAGGGCAGTAAATCCATTTTAGACTGAATTTTAAAGGAGCTATCCAAAGTTCTGAACTTGATCCCTAGAATAAATTCATCAGCTTGGATAACTCCTTTAAAGTTTGGACCAAAACCTGGAGTGGATTCACTTTCAACCTAAGGTTGAATTGGGGTACTGGGATGGATGCAGCCCAGCAGCTCATTAACCTACCATTGGTTCTTTTCCTCTAAGTCTGTCTAGTGAGGTAAGAGAAGATGAACATGAACTAATCTGCTCTCATTCCTCTTTGCAGTGATTATTACCCTTTCTTATTATTTACATAGTGTGTGGGTGATGGTACGATTGAGATATGATCACTGACATTCATATCGACTGATTTTTCTGTGTGTGCTATGTTGCCATTTCCTATTTGGCTTGAGACCCTCTTTCCGCCATTCCTTTTGATTTCTGACTCTTGTTTTCATTTTTTTTTTTTAAATATAGGATTGTCTTGTTCTGACTTCTCTTCCGTCAGACTCATCTCTTCCTTATTAGGTTATAAAGACCTGTGTGGATGACAAATAAGGAGGATGAAACTGTAAGAGAAAAGCAAGGTGTTCTTAAGAATGCCAAGAAGTAAAGCTGAGCAAAGGCTTTGGTAGCTATATATTATCATTTTAAAAATCTAGCTTTTTTCTTAACTTTCTGGACTAACATTTTAGCTTTAGCATATGGATTGCAGCTTATGAAATGAAAGCATAATTTTCAACTACTGAGGCATGACGCTTCATCTTAATTTTCCTGATACACTTTAATGCAATGTCAAAGGAAGTGCCTTGAAGATCAGTGACTGACTTTGAGACTAAATGACTTAGGTTTCTGTTATCCTTTAATTTGACTGTTTATTGTTTCCATCCCATCAGTTATTAAGCAGATTCTACATATAATGTTAAATCTCTTTCTTGTCACTCTATTTTGCTTCATTGAGGAAACAAAATAAAACTACTTTCAAAGTTTGGTCAGTGAGTTGGTTATAACAAAAGGAAGAAAAATAAAAATGGAAAGAAGGAAAAAGAGGAAGTAGAATGGACTGTAGTATACACAGAAGACAGGAGTCAAAACAGCCATTAGAAATAGACCACCAAGTCCCCCTACTCACTATTAACTGTTACCTGGTAGGAAATTTCTGAGATAAAGAATTTCAGACCTAGCTATACACATCCCAGTCGTACTTCTTTAATTATTACTAAAAATTTTTTTCTGTATGCACAAACTTTAAATGTACGTAAATTGACTTGACTGTAGTGGCCAGGAAAGAGACGAAGACCAGGTTTCCAGGGAAAAATCAAAAAAGCCTTTATTGTTTAACAATCACTTGTGCAAGGATGACAAAAATTCGGGGATTGTCGTCCCAATTAATTAAGGCAGCATCATTATATACCTCTAGTTCTCTATGTCAGCAATTTATTATTCATTTTAGCCAGCCTATCACAGAAAAGAAGATTTTTGGTTAACTTTCCATTACATCACTGAGCATACACGTATATAGAGGAAAACAATGAGTTAGTTCAGAGAGTGATACAAATTATTGCCTTTGATTTAGTAATGCTCCCTAAGTTTTCTCAGCAGATAAAGTAAAAAGCGAGCACTCAGGCGAGCCTTTTGGAGGGCTCTCAAGGTTACTTTTGCAGAGAGCTCAATTAGCACTTTCACTTACTGGAGGGAGAACAAAGGGAGTACAACGAGCAATTCACACCTATCTTCTATAGCTTGCAGCCTTTGCAGAAGAGGAAATTAACACTTTCACTGACTGTCAATCCCAGCATTCTAGCCTCTTTCTCCTTCATTTCTCCCCTTCATGCTAAATTCAAACTTTGCAATTTTTAAGCATGCACTATTTTTTGGCTATTATAGCATAGCGAGCAGCTCTTCCCTCCATCGCTTTGGAGAGAGAAGCATGCACACATTTTATTACACATGTGCGACAGATTGCTACCAATATTCCCCCTAAAAGCAGATAGACTACTCCAATGAATAATGCCTTCACCCAAGCCAAGTCGGGAAGCCAAGAAGTCACCCATTCCCAGGGGTTTGTAATA